>CAUYRH010071642.1:0-23296 GCA_963574655.1 Perodicticus potto
TTTTTGAGACAGAGCCTCAAGCTGTCACCCTGGATAGAGTGCTGTGACATCACAGCTCACAGCAACCTCCAATTCCTGGGCTCAAGCGAGTCTCCTGCCTCTGCCTCCCAAGTAGCTGGGACTACAGGCGCCCGCCACAACACCCGGCCATTTTTTTGGTTACAGCTGTCATTGTTGTTTGGCGGGCCCAGGATTCGATCCCGCCAGCTCAGGTGTACGTGGCTGGCACCTTAGCCGGTTGAGCCACAGGCACTGAGCCTATTTATTTATTTATTTAAATTTTTTTTGTAGAGACAGAGTCTAACTTTATCGCCCACAGTAGAGTGCTATGGCATCACACAGCTCACAGAAACCTCCGATTCCTGGGCTTAGGCGATTCTCTTGCCTCAGCCTCCTGAGCAGCTGGGACTACAGGCGCCAGCCACAACTCCGGCTATTTTTCTGTTTTGCAGTTTGACGGAGGCCGGGTTTGAACCTGCCCCCTTCAGAATATGGGGCCGGTGCCCTACTCAATGAGCCACAGGCACTGCCCTAAATTTTTTTTTATTCAGACAAGATTTTGCTATTTTGCCCAGACTAGTCTTTTTTAAGTGATCTTCCTGTCTTAGCCTTCTGAGTAGCTGGGATTACAGGTGTGTGCCACCATCTTACTATATTCTTTTTTTTTTTTTTTTTGAGACAAGAGTCCTACTATGTTGCCCTCGGTAAAGTGCCATGGTGTAACAGCTCACAGCAACCTCAAACTCTTGGGCTTAAAGTGATTCTCTTGCCTCAGCCTCCCAAGTAGCTGGGGCTACAGGCGCCCACCACAACGCCCAGCTATTTTTTTGTTGTAGTTGTCATTGTTGTTTTAGCAGCCACGGGCCAGGTTCTAACCCCCAGCTCCAGTGTATGTGGCTGGTGCCCTAACTGCTGAGCTATGGGTGCAAAGCCTCAAACTATATTCTTTTATTTTTTTGCAGTTTTGGCCAGGGCCGGGCTTGAACCTGCCACCCCCGGTATATGGGACTGGAGCCCTACTACTTGAGCTACAGGTGCCGCCCCCCCAAACTATATTCTTCATAACTTCAAAGTTAAATGGATTCCACAGGAATCATCATACTAGATTCTTTTTTATCTTTCTTTCTTTCTTTTTTTTTTTTTTGCAGTTTTTGGCCAGGGCTGGGTTTGAACCCACCACCTCTGGCATATGGGGCCAGTGCCCTACTCCTTTGAGCCACAGGCACAGCCCTCTTTTTTTTTTTAAGAGCCAGGGTCTCACTCTGTCCCCCTCGGTAGACAGCTGTGGTGTCACAACTCACAGCAACTCCAGCTCTTGGGCTTAGGTGATTCTCTTGCTTTAGCCTCCCAAGTGGCTGGGACTACAGTCGCCCACCACAATGCTTGGCTACTTTTTTGTTGCATTTTGGCCGGGGCTGGGTTCGAACCTGCCACCCTTGGCGTATGGGGCCGGCGCCCTACTCACTGAGCCACAGGCGCCACCCATCATACTAGATTCTTTAATCTTTGTCAGCCATATTGCAACATGTGGGCATTTTTGGGAAATGGTGTTCTGGATGGATTTGAGAGCTATGGATAAACTCAGATCTACTCTTGTGGCAAAAATTCCCAGTTATCTCCCTTTTTTATTTAATAATGAATTTTTTGTTTTTTAAGCTGGGCATAGGGCTATCAGCTTTCTTTGTAGCTCGGTGTATCTGGCCAATGGAATGTAAGCAGAAGTGTGTGTGCAACATCTGTGAAATGTCCTTAAAAGGAGAGGATCACCTTGGGAATGTTGGCTACACACAGAGGAGCAGAAAGAAAAGATATTTGGGACATGGATACCTTGGGCCACTTTCCTCCAGATTTTTACAGAAAATAAAAGTAAATTTCTGCATTAGTTAAGTCACTGTTATGTTGGATTGTCTATCATCATTATTAGTTGAACCCAATCCTAAGACAGTCTCAAAATTTAGAAAAAACAATTCCAGACTCATTTTCTTTCAATGGTGATCATTAGCATAACTTTGGAAGTGAAGGAAAGCTACTCCACTGGCAACTCTCACCTTTCAAAAAGAAATTGAAGTCTGGGAGTGGTGGCTCACACCTGTAATCCTAGCACTCTGGGAAACAGAGGAGTTCCAGACCAGCCTGAGCAAGACCGAGAACCCGTCTCTAAAAATAGCTGGGTGTTGTGGCAGGTGCTTGTGTTCCCAACTACTCAGGAGGTTGAAAGAGAATCACTTAAGCCCAAAAATTTGAGGTTGCTATGAGGCCATGGCACTCTACCCAGGGTGACAAAGTGAGACTCTGTCTCAAAAAAAAAAAAAGAGAGAGAAAGAAAGAAAAGGAAAGAAATAGCTGGGCTTTGTGGCTGGTACCTGTAGTCCCAGTTACCGGGGAGGCTGAGACAAGAGGATTGCTTAAAAGTTTGAGGCTGGGGTGGTGCCTGTGGCTCAGCGAGTAGGATGCCAGCCCCATACTGAAGGTGGCAGGTTCAAACCCATCCTTGGCCGAACTGCAAAACAGAAAAATAGCTGGGCGTTGTGGTGGGCGCCTGTAGTCCTAGCTACTTGGGAGGCTGAGGCAAGAGAATCGCTTAAGCCCAGGAGTTGGAGGTTGCTGTAAGCTGTGTGATGTCACAGCACTCTACAGAGGGCAATAAAGTGAGACTCTGTCTCTACAAAAAAAAAAAAAAGTTTGAGGCTGAGCTATGACTCCATAGCACTCCACCCAAGGCAAAAAATGGACTCTGTTTCAAAAAATGAAAGGAAGGAAGGAAAGAAACTGAAGTCATGGCCTGCAAATTACCCCCAACTAATGAGCAGTTCATTGACAGTGATTCTGCTACCTGGGCTTCATTTTTCTTCCACATCAAAGGCACTGGTGAGATACTCCTTTGGAACAATCCCAATGAGGCTGTTCAGTTCTCCTACCCACCAGCCATACATGTTATACTCCTGAAAAATGAAAAGAAGACAGATCCAGTTGGAATTTGGTCAAGCTTCCGTTCATGTTACAGTGCATAGGAGATTCTCTTGGGCGCTTTTTTTGTTGGCATCATCAGAATGAACTATTAACATCCCTGATGGGATTAGTTAATTTAAAAGTCATCTGGAGGAAGTATTTTAAAAGAAATGTTTTCATTTTGTCATACTCTTATCTATTATTAACATAGCACATTTGATGACATTGTTGAACCTAAAGAGCATTTCTTCCTAAACCAAGTAGAATGGTGTGGCTTCTTTGGAGAAAGCTGGGCACACACTAAAGTGCCAGGACACTAAAGATATTCAGGGAGTCAGATCATAGTTCAAATCAATAATATTTATCAAGCATCTTCTATGTGCAGAGTGCTATTTGAGTTCCCATGAGGTATATAATGATGAACCAGAAGATTGCTTGCTCCTTGGGAGGGTATAGCATGGAATAATGGGCTCTGGAGTCAGACAGACTGCGATCTAATCCCCGTTTGGTCATTTAGTAGCCATGTGACCTTAGGTTCTCTTAGCTTTAACTTCCTCATCGGTAAGAGCAGGGGTAATATCTCCCCTCCTCTGTGCTGGGGAGATGTGACATTGCCGAGGGGAAAACAACTGAAAGTGTCTGACACATAGTAGGTACTCTAAACATTAGCTTCATTCCCTGGGAGAGCTGGAAGGTTGATAGGTACGTCCATAATAACAGGCAGGAGGTCGGTGCGGTGGCTCATGACTGTAATCCCAGCATTCTGGGAGACTGAGGCGGATGGATTGCTTGAGCTCATGAGTTTTTGAAAAAACTATTAGTCTCCACTGCATAGCTATTTCCCATCTCTACTAGTCTATGCCAACTTACACTTCACACACTTATTGGAAAAGTTTACTCAGGCACTACCTCAACTTCTTCCTTTCTATTCGTTCTTTTTTTTTTATTTCTTTTTTTTGTAGAGACAGAGTCTCACTTTATCGCCCTCGGTAGAGTGCTGTGGCGTCACATAGCTCACAACCACCTCCAACTCCTGGGCTTAGATGATTCTCTTGACTCAGGCTCCCAAGTAGCTGGGACTACAGGCACCTGCCACAATGCGGGGCTATTTTTCTGTTTTGCAGTTCAGCCAAGGCCAGGTTTGAACCCACCACCTTCGGTATATGGGGCCAGCACCCTACTCGATGAGCCACAGGCGCCCCCCTTCTATTTGCTCTTTAAGCAGCTCTGTTAGGGCTTTACTTAACACTTTTTCCGTGGTCACCTATAACTTTCTCATTGCTCAGATTCTCTGGGTACTTCTTAATCTTTTTTTTTTTTTTGGCTAGGGCCGGGTTTGAACCTGCCATGTCCGGTATATAGGGCTGGCGCCCTACTCCTTTGAGCCACAGGCGCACCTGGTTCTTCTCAATCTTTAACTTACTTAATCCCTCAGCAATGCTGGGCATAACTGACCCTCTTTTTGTTTTTTGTTTTTGAGACATAGTCTCACTTGGTCACCCTCGGTTGGGTGTCATGGCATCTTAGCTCACAGCAAGACTTAGTTCAAACTCTTGGGTTCAAGCGATCCTCTTGCCTCAGCCTCCGAAATAGCTGGGACTGAGAGACCCCATTTCGGGACCCTTCTCCTCGCCCCCCCCACCCATAGAGATTTCCTGGCAAAAACAACTTACTTATCACACCTCCGCTTGCAGAACTGGGACTTTTTCCAAACAGCTGCAGCTTCCTCCCTCGAGCGCGGCGGCCTCACCCTGACCCCTATCCCCCTTGCCCCTCCCTGCCAGGTCCTGCCGTTTTTGCCTTTAAAACCAGACTATAAAAGCTGCCCAGGGCCCTTCTCCCTGAACGGCTGAGGGACCCTAGCACGCCAGCAATAAACGCCTCTTACTTTTACATCAACCTGAGTGTAGTAACTCTCCTTGGGGGCTGCAATCCCAACATTAGACCCCCTCTCGGGTCTAACAGCACCGCCCACTTTCCTTCTTTCTATATTAAAATTCATATGACAGCTGTATCATCAGGTAACTTTTGCAGGGTCAGAGAAGTTTCTTGGCTTACTGAGAAAAATTCAACAGGCTAGTCCTCAGTATCTCCCATTACCAGTGAAACTGAGCAGATTGGCTGAATCATAAATCAGTGGTCTCATTACCAAAGAATGGTTGCATTGCAAACAGAACCTAACGGGGCAACATAAAGTCAGATATGAATTTCATATGGAGAAGAAAGATGTGCTTGGTATCTTGATGGCTGCCAGGTACCACAGATGAGGTTAACTTACCTAATACGACTTCTAGTCATGGAGCATTTCAATGCCACTTTTTGGTAATCAAAGTGATAAATACTACTATTTTAGTCATCAAGAGACCCCATTCCTCACTCTTTTGGTTTGTTTGTGGAAAGAGAGTGGTTATTGTGGTTTAGAGTCAATCATTTTCAAGACAGAAAGGGTGCTTTTCCAGTCTCAAACTTCCCAGCATGTTGGTATGATGGCATCAAAACTGTCTGTTCATCTTGTGTTCATTAAGGCATCCTATATTGACAAGTTCTTAAAAGGATAACTGCCTTACAAAATAGAAAAAACTGAGGCACTTGAGCCGAACAGTTGGAGATTGCTATGAGCTATGATGATGCCCCAGTACTCTACCTAGGACAACAGCTTGAGTTGGACAGAGTCTCCAAAAAAAGAAAAGTTGAAATATCGTATTGTTTTATTTGTATTATTCTTTAATGTTGCGTTGTTTTTTATTGTCCCTCCTACCCTAATAGTTTCTATCCACAGTTGGCTGAATCCGCAGATATGGAACTCTCGGATTCTGGGGTGAACTACATGTGTATTTCCAACTGTGAAGGAAGTAATGGAGCTATCAGGAAGCAAGTATTATTTATCCATTTTTGTTGTGATAAAATATGCAGAACATAAAATTTACCATTTTAACCATTTTTAAGTGCATAGCTCCGTGGCATCTATTACATTTACCAAGTAGTTTTATTTTAGATTCAACTGGACTATAGTGTTAATGCCTGGGTATCTAGTCATTCATTGGTTGATACGCCTGGCTTCACAGAGATAAGCCATTCTATTTCCAGGTAACTTCTTGGCTAAGTATTCAAAGTCAGAGTTTATTCAACACAATAGGGTTTGTATGCTTGAGATGAGGAATGACCTGCCAAAACGAAGCATTCCTTCCAGATGGAAGATAGAAACTTTGATCTTCTCTTCCTCGTCATTAAACCTTTCAGAAAATAAGGAACTCACTATTCCCTGACCTTTGAGATTTTTACAAACTTCAGACTGCAGTTCAGAACACAGACAAGAAACTGTCCAAGGAAAACATGCCCCAAATGAACAGGATATAAACAAAGTTGTAACTAGGTAATTAATGGTAGGGACTTACTCCCTTCACTTTACTTCTCTGATAACAATCTGGCATTTTATCAGTAGGGTCTTTTATCTGGAAGGATTCACTGTGTTCTGCTGGCTGGAACTATTCTGGGAGGGGACAAAGACAAGCTTTCATCTTGGAACGGAAATGGAACTACATCTAGAAGGGGTAAAGAAGAGTCAAAGCTGTAAAAAGACCTTCAAGTCTTTCCCCAACAGGGGAGAGGTAAATGGAAAATAGGACGCCCCCGTTTCACTGAAAGCACAGGAGCAAATCGTGCTGGGAAAAAAGTCACTGCAGTCCTCGGATGGTGACAACTTGCTTTCTGCCTTTGTTTCAAGTTCTACATCTTCTCCCTAATGTCTTCTATTTATCTTCCTGTCAAATCAAAACCCAAGAAATTTAAACAATGCATACTATAGGAAAAATAATAAAGTAATTCACCTCCCCCTAAGGTGTTCATGCTGGAAGAGATTAAAACCTTATACTAAAAGAATTAAAGTCCACCTGTGCTCAGCCTGGGCCTGCTAAACAACAATGACAACTGCAACAAAAAAATAGCTGGGCACTGTGGCGGGTACCTGTAGTCCCAGCTACTTGCGAAGCTGAGGCAAGAGAATCACTTAAGCCCAAGAGTTTGAGGTTGCTGTGAGCTGTGAACACCATGGCACTCTACCGAGGGTGACATAGTGAAACTCTGTCTCAAAAAATAAAAAAATAATAAAGTCCACCTGTGAATTTCCATGGTTCAGCTCAAAATGGAAGAGACATCGGAGAAAATTGGGTAGGCAGAGGGTACTGCTTACAAACTCTCAAATCATTTCAGACAGGACTTATTAACCTAGGGGTAAAGCTGGTCAGCGGCTACAGCGGGGTTATATCTGGCCTTCCCAAAGGCTTCATTCCTAAGGTGAAAAGGGACCATTAATTATTAGCAGAATGTGCTCCCTTATCGCCCCTCTAAACATGGCCACTCCACTCAGACATCATAACAACATGCCATGGATTAGCTGTGGAAGGACTCAGGAAAAACAGGGATTTGAATTCCCCATCCTATTTAGAGCCCAGGAGTGTTATTTATTCAAGGTTGGGCCAGAGTAGCTAGGCAGTTCCAAAACCCACAGCCTGGGGCTTCTAAAAGCACAGCATGGATTGCTCAGTGATTCTAGCTCTCTTCTGTCAGACTGTGTAGCAATCCTGAGGAGCTCCCAAGGTCTACATCTAGGGCCCTCGTGACAGTTCAGTGGTTCAGGCAAGGAGGAAGGCCCAAGGAAACTGCTCTGTTGGCCGGATTTCAATGGGGAATTCTATCAGGACACGGCATTCTAAAGCTGCTACTTTAGAGACGTGTTCAACCATGCAGCTGAATGCAAATCCCTCTCTAGTTTTTTCAAGTTTGTCCTAAGTCCAGTTTTCATTCTGACTATGAATTAAATTCTGATGTCTTAAATCATGCAGAGAAAAAAGAGGTAGGAAGTGATTGAATTATACTAATTATATGGCACTGGAGCTCAGCTAGAAAATAAGAATTACATTTAAGTTTCTCTTTACTTAAGGCATTTTACAAGAATAGTGCTACTATTCTCTAAAATAGAATGCACTACTACGACTGAATTTTACTTTTCATTTTATCCATACCGAAAAAGATGCTGAGCCTTACATTTTATAGGAAAAAGGGATACTCCTGAGGACAAAACTGAATAAACAATCAAGCAAGAAACAAACCAACACGACACACCCATCACCCAAAAGCACAGATTGTTTGAAAATATTTTCTGCCCACTGCTTTGTAAATTATTTTCTTGTCTGTGTGAAAACAATTCAGCTTTTCCTTGGCTACCTAGATATATTTCCACAGTGTCTACCAAAACAGATGGCCTGTCCCTGTATGATTGCAATAACCAAAAAGGAGAAGAAGCCTTATTTACACAGTAGCACCTTTCACACAAATACATATTTTGTTAATGCTCTGGACATGGTAGCAACTGAACGGAAAAATCTGATTAATGTGGGCACGTCTAATTTTGATTTTGCAATTGTTTAGCCTAAAGCTGAACTAAAGCTTACCTGTAGGACTAAGAGTTTTCCTCCCTACAGTAGGGAGAAATGTAGTAATCAAAAGCACAAATGTCCCAGACCAGGAATTCTCCCTGATGCAAAAACTTCAGGGGATATGTCTCACCCTCCTTGTGCCCTCCATGCAGGTTTCAGCTGGCAACCTTTGATTGAAGGATAGAAGTCATTCTCTGGACATAAAAAAATACAACACTGACGAACAGCACGGAACAGTGGTCCATGCCTCTATCCCAGCACTTTGAACTCCTGGACTCACTGGAGTGCTCAAACTCTAGTGCTCCTTTGAGTCCTGGAGTTCAAAACCAACCTGAACAACACAGTGAAACCCTCATCTTTACAAAAACTACGAAAAATCAGCCAGGCCACCATAAAAATCAGTCAGGCATGGTGGCCTGCGCCTGTAGTCTTAGCTACTCAGGAGGCTGAAGCAAGAGGATCCCTCAAGCGCACAAGTTTGAGGTTTTATTTAGCAACCTAGTGAGCTATGACGATGCATTCTAGCCTGAGCAAAACCCTAATCTCAGAAGAAAACCAAAAAAACTGAGGAGCAAAAGGGGATTTTAAACTCACTTCAGAGGCCTTGAGGTATGGATTATTAACTAATACATTAACCAGATAGATACTACTGTTATTTACTCATTAAAGCAGCTCCCTATAGTTACTATATATAATCCGAAGTTAAAAAAAAAAACTCACTTCACAACACTCATTAACACTTCACTGATTCAGATTTGCCTTTTTTCCAATCAGTTCAGGATCACCACATAAGGTAACACTGAAAATTTTTTTTAAATTACATGTATTGATATCCTTGTGATTCTGTTTTCTTTCTTAAGTAAAAAGAGAAGCTCAAGTAAGTTACTATTAACATATGTGAAAGTATTTTATAAACTTCAAATTCCTATATAAATGTTCATACTGTTGCAGTGTTTTTTTCTTTTTCTTTCAGCAGCCCTAAAGATTCTCAAAATCATGTAAAATTTCAACAGTGGGAACTTAAGATGACATACTAAAGACAGATAAAAACCATTTTCTAAGAGTTTAAAAATCACACATAAATACCAGCTAACAAATAATCTCATTAAGATTTTTATGCTTCATAGCCTCAAGCCACATTTTCTCTTTTCTAAAACACTTGTAACTGGGCAATGACCCATGATTTCCTAAAATAAGAAAAATTTCTTTTGTAAGAAATTCTAAGTGTTCCTCAAGAATCTCAGAACTTCTGTTGAGCCAGTTTTATTTAACAACCTGTCATGACCACTTAGGCTTAATTGCAAGTTTTTCTTCCTTTTTTCCTGATTTCAAATTAGAAAATGAGACCACTACCAATGCAACGCCCAAGGGTAGGGGGATAGCTTAAGAATGCAAAGCCAATCATGTTTGTTACATAAAACTTCAGGTTAATTTGACACACTGAGAATTAGCTTGTCATACTTCACAAGTATAGCATCATAAACAGACAAGGAAAAGGGAATATTGTAGTGTTAAAAGCTAGTATAGCTAAGGCAGTGGCTAAGAGCAGGGGTTCTAGAGCCAGATTGCCTAGTTTCTAATCCAAGCCTTATCACTTACTAGCAGTTTGACTAAGAGCACATTACTAAACTTTCCCTCTCTGCAGAATGGGGACAATAATGGCAATGACCTCATAATGTTTTCACAATGATTAAAATAAGTTGATATGTATAAAATACCAACCTAAAATAATGCCTGACCCATAGTATATATTAGTTAATTATTATCATTTATTACTAATTAGGGTAGAAGAAAAATCACAGCAAAATATAGATAGAACGAGAGGTACATAGCACAGAAAGATACCCTCATTATACCAAAACTTTTTCTGTCAGTATTTATATTGTATTTCTAGAACCAGACATATAATTGACGTTCTCAATAAGTATCTAATGTGTGAATGAAAAAAAAAAATGAATCAATTCCTAACTCTTTAATGAGTCACTTTTTGACTATGGACACATTATGGTTGTTTTTTGTTTGTTTGTTTTCAGACAGAGTCTCAAGCTGTTGCTCTCAGTAAAGGGCCATGTCATCAGTGCTCACAGCAACCTCAACCTCTTGGGCTTAAACGGTCTCTTGCCTTAGCTCCCAAGCAGCTGGGACTACAGGTGCCCACCACAATGCCTGGCTATTTTTTTGTTGTAATTGTCATTGTTAGTTGGCAGGCCCAGGCTGGATTGAACCCACCAGCTCCAGTGTATGTGGCTGGTGCCCTAGTCGCTGAGCTACAGGCACCAAGCCAAGGACACATTAAATGTTTACTCTTTCTGGGCCTTGGCTTTTCTATCTCCAAAAAAGGTATCAATACCTGCCACTCACTAGCTCAAAGTGATGATAATTTAAGAAGCGAAGCAAATAATTTCAAACTTAGTGGATATCTTTCAGAAGTCAATGATTTTTTAATACAATGTTCCTTTGTTATTTGGTACGCAGGATACCTGGAATCCTGATTCTGACATGTTCCCTTTTAAGCTAGCCAGGTGGAGTGTGATTTCACACACTGTGCTAGACCTTAAAAGAGGGCGGCTCAAACTTGGGTGTGCAGAGGTAACTGAAATTCTTGACTTTGTCTGAGGGACAGGAAAAAGGACATGTCCACTAAAAAGCTAAACCTATATAATTCTCTGCAAGTTCTCGATTCATGACTGACTCACAAGTGTATGTTGAGTGGCAACCCTGGAAACAGCATGTAAAGTGAAAAACAGAAGGGCTGAGGGCAGGAAAACCAGGTGCACCTACATTCAAAGAGGCAGCAAGAGGAAGAAAGTCCTCCAAGAGGAGAAAGAAACAATGGCCAGAGAAAGTCCCAGAAGAAAGAGCCCCAAAAGAAAGGAGTTTGCAGTAGTGTCAATTCCAGAGACATATCAGGAAAGAAGAAGCCCCGATGGCTTTTGTAACTAGGAGTCATTTGTATTTCACGTTTGTCAGTACAGTTTAGTAAGGTGGTAGAAGGGGAGGGTACTGCAGTGGGTTAAGGAAGGGGTGGAAGATGGCGCCTGTAGCTCAAGCAGCTAAGGCTCCAGCCACATACGCCAGAGCTGGCGGGTTTGAATCTGGCCCAGGCCTGCAAAACAATGAGAACTACAACCAAAACAAATAGCCGGGCGTTGTGGCAGGCACCTGTAGTCCCAGCTACTTGCTCCAGGCTGAAGCAAGAGAATCGCTTAAGCCCAAGAGTTGGAGGTTGCTGTGAGCTGTGACATCAGAGCACTCTACCCAGGGTGATAGCTTGAGGCTCTGTCTCAAAAAAACAAACAAACAAAAAACAAAGAAGACAGCTGTCAATAAGTAGGGTGAATATCTTCCTGGAGAGATCTTACATTTGATAGCTTCTACCCTTTTCTTATAAGAAAAAAATGATGAGAGTAGGGGTGTTGTTGAGTTGGGCAAGGGCACAGTTACAAGTAGGGCCTCAGTACCTATACTTAATGGATGAACTGGTGATGAACAGTACTCAAAAAAAAAAAGGTAAAGTGAGAGATAAGAATAAGTGGTGAAGGAGAGAATGCCTGTAATTGGTTTGGAAGGGAGGCAAGATGAGCACTCCAGAGTCTTAATGTTCTAGGTGAGTGAGAAAATAGGAAGGAAGAAGTAAAAGGATGTGAGGGTGAATGTAACGTATGCAGCTGATGTGACAAATGCAGCTTGTTTCTACTAGAAGATTACAAACAGACTGGTGAGGGTCAAGGCCCAGGGGGAGAGAGGGAAAAACTGTTAGTCAGGGAAAGATAAAACATACCATGTCATTATCTTCCCTGTCCTCATTTTCAGCCTACTATAACCTTCTTACTCTACTTCCTAATTCATATTTTCTGCCTGAAGAGGAAAAAATACATTTCTGATCTCAAAATGTTCCCTACTACGTAGGGTAAGATGACTGCATATTCGTGAGCATTTGGGGCTTCATAATGTGAAATCTTTCAATTCAGCATTAAAAATGCCAGCTACAATTTTTGAGAAGATATTTAAGATCAAGGAAGTAAAAGCTCTTTATGAAAATGTGTTAAAATATTTAAAATTTTAAATGTTGCTAAATTAAAAAAATTCCTCTACTATTCATTATTTTCAAAGGCTTAAATGCAACATTTGGGGCAAAAACTGTTCTTTATTAAACTTACTGAAGATTTACCATCAACGATTTCTCCTATGCAACAGCAAACCATTTGTTTTGTGAATTTCCTGGGTCATTCTTGGTTCAAGTGGAAGCAAAAGTCTTTATGATGCCTTCCAAGTTATGAATCATAAACTCTCTATCACAATCTTCCTCTTAATAGATCTTCCTGTCTAGCATGGGCAGCTAGAATTTTCTCTTCTAGCATGAGCTGTGAATAACCAAGGGAGATTTCTAAAAGTCAATGAGATGGTAGACTGAATTCCCACATTTTTTTCCTGCCTTGTTATTTGAGAAAACCTCCTGGAATTCTCCAAGCCACTGGGGTGCGCTTCTTTCTAGGCCTCAGTGCTTACAGTATATACCATATAATTAAGTGGTTAACAGACACTCTGTCAGGTTCACAGCATGTGCTTTATCTCACTAGCTTGACTGCTAGTTCTTTAAGGATAAAGATCTTTTCCTTTACTTTGCATCTTACCCAAAACCTAACACTAACTAGGTACACAATGGATATTTAACAAACACTTGGTTCATCGATTAACTGACTGGATTCAAACTTTTAGTGTGAATGGCAGCAATAGGCCATAGATTATCATCATTGTCAGAAATTTCACCCAAGAATGTGACTATGTGCAGATCAAATCACTTGTTCTAACATGACCTGAACTGGCTTGTTGAAGTAACAGATAACATTAAAGAAAAGCTAGTCCCTACAAGTTTTGTTTTTCTAGCTTGCTTTGTCAATGCATTCCATAAGAGGTGAAATCCTCATACCTTTTGCTCAAAAACATATTTAGAAAATGGTCTTAAAGAGATCTGGCACCAGAGACAAAGTCAGCCAGGTCCCTTTCTAGAAGTGAGAGATAAAAATTGGTGACAGATGTCAGAGTATCTTTTTATGCCAAAACTCTTTGCAAAAAAAGCCACACAATCAGAAAACATGGTTTCATTCCACATGCTGAACCTCAGCTACCCCTGAGTAGAATTTGGAAACTCAAAAGGCCATAAGCACAGCTCTCCAAATCAAAGTGCTAGGTAGAGACACAGTAAAAAGAAGGCAGAGTAAGTAGCTGCCCAAGCACTGTGCTTTCGTCGGCATTAGGAAACAACCTTACAATCTCTGCTTCTAGGTCCTCCCTGTGTATGGCCTAAAATGCTGTGACCAGAAGTTCGCTGCTTTATTTCAAAATGTATGGCTTTGTAATATAACAAATAGCTCCATGGAAGGTAATAGCGGGGACACTTAAACAAATGCAAGAAATAAAGGAATGGAAACAAGCCAGGCCCATACACAAAGGAAAACCTGAGAAGCTGAAAATACTCAAGTAGCCCTGAACATCTGCATTTTTAACAACCTGGTCCCCAAGCCTGAGCTGGTATCAGACAGTCACACTAATGAAATTAATGGGCCAGGGTTTCCACAGGTTGATGGGATGGCAGATCCCTTCTTTCACTCAGTAACTGTCAGCTGATTATGATGGTGAGGAATTACTGTAAGCCTCATGGAACTTAGTGGTAACCACAGGTCAGGTAGAATTTTGGACATGCAAGCTGGCCAGGGGGAGGAAATTCTACGTAATGGTCACAGTTTGGGAAGTTCTATATTCTCTGTACATCTCTGTTCAGAGATCCTCTGGGAAACTTGGATAACCAACAAAGAGTTGTCTATTTTAATCATTCTTTGGAAAAGCATCTCTGACTTCTCAACAACTCATATGTTCCTTACACATGTTAGAAAACAAATGTGGCTTAAGCCAACATCTGGAATAGAGAAAAATATAGCAACCGCAAAAAAAGATAATTAAATTAATAAGGAATGCTCTTTAGACATAATATCTCATAGGCCAAAAAATGTTTTCAGAACTATCTGGAACAAAGTTATAAAAGTTACTTAGAGGCTAAATTTAAGTGGGTTGATTTCTAGAGGGGATACCATCTAGGAGCAGACCACTGTGACCTTGTGGGCCATTCCAAGAACAGCACCCCAACTTCTTTTCTTGAGAGATTGGGAAATCCATAAGCAAAATGTACAAATATATGTTGCAGGTTTTGAGGCAGGTTTACCATTTCATTCAGAATTTACCACTGAGTTGTTTATTCCAAATAGGTACTGTGACGATGATCGAACTCAGCTTCAGATGCATGAAGAAATCGTTTAAATGAGAGGAACGTGATAAATGTTCAAGTGTTTCCTTGAACACTTTCACTGATGGGCAAGCTTAGTATTACAGAAATATGTTCATTCCCTCAATGAATAATACTAATTTTCACAAAATTCTTCTTTATATTAAAAGCTAAAGTCTATCTCCTACCTTACTATTGGAAGTAAAAAAGAGAAATTATGTGCCTTCTGCCATATGGCAGCCTCTTAAGTATGCAAAGACTGTTCCCATGCTGCCTCTAAGTCTTTTCCAATCTAACTGTTTCCAGATGTTTAGTTTCCTTCACATCATGGTCACCTCCCCTGGATAAACATTAGTCCATCAGTGACCCTTTTAAAATGGGGAGCCCAGAGCAGAATAACAAGCAGAATAATGTGGGTATAGGCTAACGAGTGGACTTCAGAGGGACCAGTCCCCACTACCTGGAAGCAGCAACACTGTCACACTACTTTCTCAAGGTTCAACAGGAAATTTCATTCCCCAGGACTTTTCTTTTTCTTTTTCATAAAAACAGCAATGAAGCCAGATATCCCTCATTCTGTATGTACACACTTTTTTAACTTTTAAAAAATCAGAATGTGGTACATAGATCTATTAAATGTTATCTTAATAGTCTCTGCCCATCAATCTAGTCTTCCAAGGTTATTCTGAGTCTTCTTTTTAAATCATAGACCATATCAAACACACAAAAGAGTATAGAGAATAATATGACATTCAACATTTGCCCAACTCCCAGCTTAAGAACACATTACAAATATAATTGAAGCTCCTAGTATATGGCTCTTAAATTCAATCTCTTCCTCCCCATTCGGAGGTAATGGCCATGTGCCTGAATTTGTCTGCCATGCCCATGATTGAAGACCATTTTGTATCTTGATTTCCTCACAGAATGGATAAGCATGCAATCTAGTCTGTCTTCATTTAAGTAAATAATTCAACTGTTGAATAAAGCTGCACTAGTCTCATCAACTAGTCTAATAATCCCATCAAAACAAAGTGGTGACTCAGGCATGACTTATTCTTAAGGAATCCTTACTAGTTCTCACCAAATAAACTGCAAAGTGCTTGCAAGTGATACATTTCACAACCCAGTCTAAAACAATCAATAGCAATACATTGTCTGGTCACTAACAAAATATGCCTTTTCCTCTCCCTTTTGGAAATCCTTCTACAGGCTCCTGGCATAACATGCTACCCCACATCTCCCCAAAATTACTGACATAGTTCTGGGCTCACCCAAGAGTAGACCCATTTACTTGGATCCAGGGATATGCCTTCACTCATAGCATACAGTGTCCTTTTTCTATTACTTCATCTGCATCTGGTTTCAGGGGTTGAAAATAAATCTGCTTTCTATCACCATTATACTATCAACCCCTTCCTCTCTCCAGAATTTTTCTTAACATGCAAAATAAGGTGCCCTGACCTTCTATTTTGTGAGCAGGATTAACCCCATTATATAGGTGATAATCGGAGCTTTCACTCCTACACAGGTTCCCTACTCATGCTGCATTCACCCGGGAGTCTTTCTCCCATGTGTTTGGCTTGTTTATAATTCTATGACTATGAACAGAAAAATGGTGCGCGTGCGCGCGTGCACGCACACACACACCCTCTATTATTCTTATCAATCCAGACTCTTCTTCACTTGGCTCTAACAACTGCAGCAGGGTAGCTATAAGGGGGACCTCCACAGTGGCTCACTGGAAGGCAGTCAGAGGAGAAGGGTCTGCAGGGTAGGAAGGTAGTTACAGGTTCATAAGGCCAGAGAGAACCTAGGTAACATCCAGTTCAACACCTTAATTTGACAGAAAAGGAAACATAGGGTCAGAGAGGTAAAGTCACAAAAGCAAATGTCAGAGCTCATATTAGAACACAATACTTCTAAAAGTCGAGGTAAAACAAAAAACCCAGTTGAGCCTCTTTTCTACATAAACAGAACCAATGGGATATAAAATGTGTCTCTAATATTGTAGGACTACAAGTCTCTGAGCACTTCATAGATACACATATCCGCTGAGATACAAAAAGTTTCAGTTCCAAATTAGTTTCATTTTTCTGTTACTCAATCCTACCTTGTGCTCAAACCCAGGCCAGGTAGCGAAAGATAAAAACAAACCAAAACACCCCATAGCTGCTTCTGCATGGAAGGAGCTTAAGCCGTATTTGGAGAGAACAAGCTCTGAGAATTACAAAACGGTACAGTAATGAGGAATGGCAGGATAAGTGATTTAAGGAACAACATGCTAGTGACATTCAGAGAAGGGACAGGTGATTAGGAGGACAGAAAGTGAGAAGGGCATGACTTCCTTCTCAGCAGTATTTTAACCATTCTTTGCCTCATTTCTCTCTATATAAAACAAATTTTGCCCTTTACTTATCTACATGGATTCTGGAAAAGCAGAACAAATAGAACTGTGATGTGCAGCCTTAAAGAAGAGTCCCTGGTATTATAATCAAAAATGATAACAGAAGGCTCGGTGCCTGTGGCTCGACGGGCTAAAGCGCCAGCCACGTACACCTGAGCTGGCGGGTTCGAATCCAGCCCGGGGCCGCCGAACAACAATGACGGCTGCAACCAAAAAAAAGCCAGACCAGGGCGGAGCCTGTGGCTCAAAGGAGTAGGGCGCTGGCCCCATATGCCAAAGGTGGCAGGTTCAAACCCAGCCCTGGCCAAAAACTGCAAAAATAAATAAATAAATAAATAAATAAATAAATAAATAAATAAATGATAACAGAAGCCAACTACTTTCTACTGCAAAAACCCCAACTCTACACCATGGAAAACAACTTCTTTTAATTTCATTGCCTGAGTAAGAAGCAAAGTGATAATTCCTTAACTACATAGCTTTCAAGGAAAAGAAAACAAAAGTCAATATTACTTCCCAAAGTCATCGGCTTAAAAGGACCAACAAACTCTTAGTTTTTGTATACCTAACTCCCTCCTTTTTAAGACTAGAGGAATCGAAGGGTTCTATGAAATTTTTTTAAATATATAAAATATGCTTTTTCCAACTCTCTGATTGTTGACTAGCCATTCATATTTCAACTAAAAAAGTTTCTATTCATAGGCCCGTATGGGTGACTTCCACTGTCACATGTTCAAGATTGTATTGCTATTTGTACTTCAATATCTGTCAGAGAAAAGAAAAGCAGGCCAGCCTCAGTGGTGTTCACCTATAATCCCAGCGCCTTGGGAGGCTGAAATAGGAGAATCACTTGAGCTCAGGATGTCAAGGCCAATCTGGGCAACACAGTGAAATCCTCTTTTTTAAAAAAAAAGAAAAAAAGAGCCTGGAGGGGAAAACCCTTTTTAAAGTACCCACAAACCTGGGTGCATGGCTTCTACCTATAATCCCAGCTACTTGGGAGGCTGAAACAGGAGGATCACTTGAGGCCAAGAGTTTTTTTATTTGTTGTTGTTTTTTTTTTTGAGACAGAGCCTCAAGCTGTCACCCTGGATAGAGTGCCATGGCGTCACAGCTCACAGCAACCTCCAATGCCTGGGCTCAAGCGAGTCTCCTGCCTCTGCCTCCCAAATAGCTGGGACTACAGGCACCCGCCACAACCCCCAGCCATTTTTTGGTTGCAGTCACCATTGTTGTTTGGCGGGCCCAGGCTGGATTCGAACCCACCAGCTCAGGTGTACGTGGCTGGTGCCTTAGCCCGTTGAGCCACAGGCGCTGAGTTGAGTTTTTTTATTTGTTTGTTTTGTTTTTCAGCAAGCAAAAGAAGTTTTATTAATTAATTATATATAACTTTGAAGGGTACCAGCTGCCTTGATGAAATCTAAAATGTTGGGTTTCAAGGCAGCTGCCTGTCTCCCAAAATGTCTGGGTTTCAGGTAACTACCTGGGTCCTTGGTACTTGGCCAAAAATTGACCAAACACCCTACAGCAAGTCAAGCATGAGAGAAATTTTATTACAAAAGAGAAAGATAACTTTACAAAGTAAGAGAAAGGTATAGGCTTAGAACTAGCCCCCGCTGTCATGACAAATAAAAGGCAAGGAGGCTGAGGCCAAGCATTTAAGGGCAGTCTGGGCAACATAGATCCCCATTTCAGCAAAAAACAAAAAAATAAAAAAATTAGCTGGACATGGTGGCATGGGCTTGTACTCCTAACTACTAAGGAGGTTGAGGCAGGAAGATCGCTGGAGCCCAGGAACTCAAGGCTATGGTCGCTATTATTATGCCACTAATAATAATCACTTTAAAAAAAGTGATTAAGTGATTAGGCAGCCTAATCACTTAAAAAAAAAAATTCCCCAAAAAGGCAGTGAAGGGATTTCTCCCACATGTATTACTCAGATCTCAGTTATGAGCAGTAAAAGGCACCTTCTGTCTCAACTGATATCCACATACTCACAGGTAACCACATCGGTCCACATAGATAGTAAGAGCCTTAACCAAATGACACAGCTAGTGTCCAAGTGGCAGAGCCCAGAGAAAATCAGGTCTGTTGTGTCCTAAGCCTTTGCTCTGTTCAGGACTCCATGGTCTTACATTTGGGGAATAAGTGGTTTCCTATAGCTCTTCAACAGAAACTTGGAACTGACTTGTGAAAGGGAACTCAAAGTTGCAAAAAAAAAAAAAAGACTTTCTAGTCTTCTAAAAGAAGACTAGACAAGTGGGCCCTGGTGACTTGGGTTCAGAGAGCCAACTGGGATTCCTTTTAAAACATGAATCACTCTCTTTTGTGGTACTGGATCTAAAAAAATGAATGGTATTAAATTGAAGGCATCATATTCTCATGATAAAGGATTATCTATTTGAATCCAACATGGCATCATAAAATACAATGGATTAAAAAAAATTTAAACAAAATGCTGGGATTAACATTATCATTTTTGTTTTAAGATGATGCAACAGCCATAACTACATATAAACTTTGGAAAAATTCAAATGAGTAACTTCTAAGATTTAAGTCAACAAAGAAAATCAACAGAGAAATAAATTTGGATGAATTCTTAAATGTGGAATAAAGAACTAACTATATAAATAATGCTACAAATACAGAGAGGAAGGGAACAGCAAATCAGTACCCATAAATCAAAAAGAAATAAAAAGCTGTTGCTGAGGCTTTTAATTTTTTCATTGTGCAAATCACTTCTGCACAATCAAAGCAACCTTTGCACTACTTCTACAAGCTGGAAAATTTTTTTCTTTAGCTAAACTTATAGAATCCACAAGCCTGATTAGAGCACTTCCAAACACATAAATCACCATTAAAAATGCTACGAAAACAAAACACTGCTCATCCACTATGCATACGCTATCTTTTTAGCTATTATCTCTAGTCAAAAGAGCCTATTCTTTACTATGACAAGAACCACAAACAGTGCCCAGAATGACAGGTCAACCTTTCACGCTCTTTGTGAATAATCTTCTCAGAAGTAATCTAAATCAAACATGTATAGTTTCATCAAATTCATTATTTTTAAAAACTCTGCTTATCGTTCATTTCCCCAGTGAACGTTTTGAGGTAGCTTGGGTTGATCCTGTACTAAGTTGATGAAACCCAATACTGGGTTTTCTAACTCTAAATCTAGGGTTCTTCCACTTCACCAAAGAAGATGGTCAAGAAAGAGGAGCCAGCCTTCTTTTCTATCCAGCTGCAGACCAAGCCCATAACCCTAGGCAACTGCCTCCACTTGTGCCTGATCACAGATGGCAGATCAATCCAATCAGCCACCTTTCCTACAAAGAAAAAGCAAAGGAGCTTATACCCCAACTGGTAGGGATGTTACTTCCACATCCCTGAAACAACCTGTACTCAGATGCACCAATTATGGATACAGGCTCTTCATCTCTCTCAGTTGCATAAATTTCAGGCCTCATGTGCCCTTCTTCCCAGTAAAGCTAAAGTTACTGGCTACAAAACAGGCATCTGCTTATTTTGGTGTAACAAAAAGAGGACATCTAACACTCTTTTTTTGTTTGTTTGTTTGAGACAGTCTTACTCTGTTGCCCAAGCTAGAGTAATGTGGTGTCAGCCTAGCTCACAGCAACCTCAAATTCCAGGGTTCAAGCGATCCTTCTGCCTCAGCCTCCTGAGTAGCTGGTACTAAAGGCACCTGCCACAACATCTGGCTCATTTTTTTCCTATTTTTAGTATTCACAGAGGTCTCAAGCAGATCTTGCTGAAGCTGATCTCAAGTCCCTGAGCTCAAACAATCCTCCTGCCTTGGCCTCCCAGAGTGCTTAGATTACAGGTGAGAGCCATTGTGCCTGGCCAACATCTAACACTCTTGAAAAGCCCCACAGTCTTGGGGTCAAATTTCAGCTAAGTGGATTGCTCTCTGAACCTCAATTTCATAAGCAGGAAAATGGAGGTGATGACACCTGCTCTCAAAGTCACAGTAATCAAAATAGTTCAGTGCTGGGCAAAACATGAGGGCTCAACAAAGGTGGGTTTACTTCCTACTAACCTAGCTCCTTAGAACACTTTCTTGCTTATTCTCTGCATTCTTAGGTCAAAATCTATTTCTTACTAAATCCCTTAAATAGTCTTACCAAGTATGACCCTACCACAGCCTATTAAAATCATCATCTATTTCTATGGTTCGGTGTCTGTGGCTCAATGGGCTAAGACACCAGCCACATACACCTGAGCTGGTGGGTTCGAATCCAGCCCAGGCCGGCCAAACAACAATGATGGCTGCAACCAAAAAATGGCAGGGCGTTGTGGCAGGTGCCTGTTGTCCCAGCTACTTGGGAGGCGGAGGCAGGAGACTTGCTTGAGCCCAGGAATTGGAGGTTGCTGTGAGGTGTGATGCCATGGCACTCTATCCAGGGTGACAGCTTGAGGCTCTGTCTCAAAAAAAAAAAAATCATCTATTTCTTACTAAATCCCTTAAATAGCCTTACCAAGTATGACCCTACCACAGCCTATTTGCTATTTAAAGTATGATCTATAAACCAGCAGGAATGGTATTACCTAGAGTTTGTTCAAAAGGCAGACTCCAGGTTCCACCCTAGGCTTATTGTGTCAGAATTTTATGATCCCTGAGCAGTATGTTTACATCTTCAAGTTTGAGAAGCACAGTTCTGTAACACACAGGTACTCAATCAGAACCTATTTACTTTCCAACACATGAAAAAAATGCTCACCATCCTTAATCATCAGAGAAATGCAAATCAAAACTACTTTGAGATATCATCTAACTCCAGTAAGATTAGCCCACATCACAAAATCTGAAAACCAGAAATGTTGGTGTGGATGTGGAGAAAAGGGAACACTTCTACACTGCTGGTGGGAATGCAACCTAATACTTTTGGAAAGATGTTTGGAGAACACTTAGGGATCTAAAAATAGACCTACTATTCAATCCTACAATTCTTCTACTAGGTGTATATCCAGAAGACCAAAAACCACATTATAACAAAGATATTTGTACCAGAATGTTTACTGCAGCCCAATCCATAATTGCTAAGTCATGGAAGAAGCCCAAGTGCCCATCGACCCACGAATGGATCAATAAATTGTGGTATATGTATACCATGGAATATTATGCAGCCTTAAAGAAAGATGGAGACTTTACTTCTTTCATATTTACATGGATGGAGCTGGAACATATTCTTCTTAGCAAAGTATCTCAAGAATGGAAGAAAAAGTATCCAATGTACTCAGCCATACTATGAAACCAATTTATAGCTTTCAGACGAAAGCTATAACCAAATTATAGCCTAAGAATATGGGGGCAAGGGAGGGGGGAGGAGTGGAGGGAGGATAATTGGTGGGACCACATCTATGGTGCATCTTACAAGGGCACATGTGAAATTTACTAAATGTAGACTATAAATGTCTTAACACAATAACTAAGAAAATGCAGTGAAGGCTGTTAACCAATTTGATGAAAATATTTCAAATGGTATGTAAAACCAGCACATTGTACCCCATGATTACATTACTGTACACAGCTGTGATTTAATTTAAAAAAAAAAAAGATATCAATTGTGGCACTTCTGCTGTTGGTGGTGCTCCATTTATCTTTAAACTGTTGATAAACTGTTCACTTGTTTAAAAAATATATATATATATATATACACATATACACATATTCCATAGTATCTTTTACATGTGGAATCTAAGGAGGGAAAATCAAATGTATAGAAATTGAGAATTGAACAGTGGCTACTAGCAGCAGGTTTGGGGGCAACCAGGAGCTATAGGTCGATGGGTATGAATTTGCAGTTATGTGCAATGGACGAATTTAGCATCTACAGTACAACCATAGGTAATAATACTGTATTGCTACCTGAATTTTCTTGGAGTAGATTTTAAGGCCCACAGAAGAGAAAAAGGAAACTATGTGAGATGGTGGGTGTTAAATTACTTTTTGTATATTGATACCAAAATATCGTGTTGTACACCTTAAATTCACTAAATAGAAAATTACTGAAACATATGTAAGTGGTTACTTATTTTCCCTGACTGAAAAAAGCCATGTTTCTACTGGGATCTGATGAAACTAAAAAGCTTCTGCACCGCCAAGAACACAGTAAATATCGCTAGCAGACAACCCTCAGAATGGGAAAGAATATTTGCAAGTTATGCCTCCGACAAAGGCTTAATAACCAGAATACACAGAGA
>CAUYRH010071643.1:0-30489 GCA_963574655.1 Perodicticus potto
TCACCCTGGATAGAGTGCTGTGGCATCACAGCTCACAGCAACCTCCAATTCCTGGGTTCAAGCGAGTCTCCTGCCTCCGCCTCCCAAGTAGCTGGGACTGCAGGCGCCCGCCACAACGTCCGGACATTTTTTGGTTGCAGCCATCATTGTTGTTTGGCGGGCCCAGGCTGGACTCCATCCCGCCAGCTCAGGTGCACGTGGCTGGCGCCCCAGCCCGCCGAGCCACAGGCGCCGAGCCTGTGATTACAGGTCTTAATCAGAATAGAAGCCAATGTCCTTACTATGGCCCATAGGTCTCACTTGATCACTTGATCTGTCCTCTCTGTGACTACCTCTCTGATCCTATGTTCTTTTATTCTTCATTTATTAACTTGGCTGCAGCCATTTTTTTTTTTTTTTAATGAGACAGAGTCTCACTCTGTTGCCCTTGGGAGAGTGCCATAGCTCACCACAACCTCAAACTCTTGGGCTTAAGTGATCCTCTTGTCTCAGTCTCCTGAGTAGCTGGGACTACAGATGCCTGCCACAATGCCCAGCTAGTTTTTAGAGATGGGGTCTTACTCTTGTTCAGGCTGGTCTCAAACTCCTGACCTCCAGCAATCTACCAGTCTTGGTCTCCCAGAGTGCTAGGATTACAGATGTGAGCCACCATGCTTGGCGCTAAAGCCATTTTGATGACCTTGAAAATACTAAGCACTCTCCCACTTTCTGGGCCTTTAGATTTGCTGTTCTCTCTACCTGAAACACTCTTTCCCCAACTATTACTTTGGCTAGTCTAATCATTTTCTTTAGATATTGCTCAAATGTAACCTTAACAGGCTTTCCATATGTTAAGTAGCATCCTACCCATCATTCCTTCTCGCTTAGCTTGTTTTATTTTCTTCACAGCATTTGTCATTACTAAATGTTATATATTTATTTGCTTATTTATTTTATATTTCCCTTGGCTAAAATTAAAGTTCTCAAAGGCAAAGCCTTTATTTTGCTCATTGCCATATTCTGAACACCAAATATAGCAGTAAAGTTGCTTGATAAATACTCATTGGCTGAATGAAGCAATAAGTTGCTCAAAAGAGATCGTCATATACTTTTTCTCTTTTGATTATTAGTATGATTAATTATTGCAATAAGTTTCCTAAGATTGTTCTTGCTTTCCTGATGTGATCACACTTGATCTGCTATTTCATTCTTTTAAGATGTTACTGAATTTTATTTGCTAGTATTTTACTTACTATTTTGCCTCACTGTTCTTTTTTTTTTTTTGAGACAGGGCCTCAAGCTGTCGCCCTGGGTAGAGTGCGGTAGCATCACAGCTCACAGCAACCTCCAACTCCTGGGCTTAAGCGATTCTCTTGCCTCAGCCTCCCAAGTAGCTGGCACTACAGGCGCTCACCACAACACCCAGCTATTTTTTGGTTGTAGTTGTCATTGTTGCTTGGCAGGCACGGGCTGGCTTCAAACTCGCAAGCTCTGGTGTATGTGGCTGGCACCTTAGCTGCTTGAGCTACAGGCACTGAGCCTGCCTTACTATTCTTAAGTACAATTTTTCAGTAGTTTTTATTTAGTTGCAGTACCTTTATTAGGTTTGTTCTTACCTCTACTTTAGATTAAAACAAAGGTGCATCTTTTTTTTTCTTTCTTCTCAAGGCAGCCAAAATTAATCTTGCTAGCAGAAGAGCGAAGAGTTTGCTCTAACTTAAAGCACTAGGATTGTCTTAGCCATTATTTTTCTCCAATGTTTAAGGCTGGAGTTCCTCTCAACTCATGTCTTCTTAATTGTTCTTATCCATCAAAGATAGTGAAAAATTCTCTGAGAAGATCTTTCTCTCCTTTGGGGGTTCTGAACTTTCCCATTTCCTTTGTTAGAAATAGTCATTCTAGGATTCTCGGGTTTCCTTTTATGAGAATCTTTCTCTATTGATAGGTTTCTAGGAAAAAGTCCTCTTTCTGGACCTTGACCCTCTCTTAAACAGTATTGACTTTTAAAAGTTGTCAGTTAACTTTTAGTTGATGGCTCAGGATAGTTATTGGGAATATTAGTTATATGTGTTGTATCCTAGTAATTTCCTTATTGGCTGTCACAGTAGGTAAGTGTCATGTGTTCACCATTACCTTAAAGAGGCCCATACTTGCAGTGCATTTTATTATTTTTGCAAGTGCCGGTGTTCTCATTTTTCTGTCCCTTCCTTTTTGGCTTTTCTCTTAGAAATTAGAATTTTTATTTGTTCCTTATCATTTCTCATGTGTTTGAAAAGCATTGATATGCTTGTTAAAATTTTGCCTAAAATAAGTCAATATACCTTGAGCCAAGGGAATTCTATGGCAAAATGAGAAACATTCTATATTTTGACATCTCCTTTCATAGTTCATAGTTCTTTCTTAATGTTTACCTTTCCATTCTAGATTATTTACTATACTTTTTTTTTTTTTGAGACAGAGTCTTGCTATACCACCCTTGGTAGAGTGCCATGGTATCATAGCTCACAGCATCCTCAAACTCTTGGCCTTAAGTGATTCTCTTGCCTCAGCCTCCCAAATAGCTGGGACTATAGGGGCCTGCCATAACAACCGGCTACTTTTTTGTTCCAGTTGTCATTTGTTGTTTAGCTTGCCTGCGCCAGGCTTGAACCTGCCAGCCTTGGTATATGTGGCTGGTGCCATAACCACTGTGCTACAGGTGCTGAGCCAATTTACTATACTTTTAGATAAGTAGAAAAGCAATATCAAGCTATCTGGGTTCAATTAATGGCTAGGTCTGGCTTTTGAGCAAGAATCCTAACTTTTCTGAGCATCAGTAAAATGGAGATGATAATTATATTTACCTCATAGGGTTGTTGTGATGCATACATGATTTAATACAAGTATAGCATTTAGAGTAGTGCCTAGAACATACTAGTCAATACATTTTAACTTTCATTGTTGTTACTCTATTCCTAGAATAGCATTGCCTGATGTTCTTCAATTGCCTGTTAAATATAGGTGAAGATGGTCCAGGCCATATTTAAACTTTCTTGTATCAAAAGTGTAAGTATAATATTATGATTTTCCTACTTTTTTAAAGTAGAGGAATGGTGTCATAGAGAAGGAAAGTAACTTACTCAACTGTATAAAACTGTTAAAGAACCATGAGCAAGAAACTTTCTTAGTTTTTGCTTCTGAACTTTTTCCACAAATCTTATTGATATTATATGGTTTTTGTGGTTTTTTTTTTTGTATGTGTATGAGACAGTCTTGCTCTATCGCCCTGGCTAGAGTGTACTGGAGTCATCATAGCTCATTGCAATCTCAAACTCCTGGGCTCAAGCAATCCTCCTGCCTTAGCCCCCGGAGTAGCTGGGACTACAGACATGTACTACTACATCTGGCTAATTTTTCTTTTTTCTATTTTTTGTAGAGACAGGGTCTCACTCTTGATCAGGTTGGTCTCAAACTCCTTAACTCAAGCAATTCTTCTGCCTTAACCTCTCAGAATGCTAGATTACAGGCAGGAGCCATCATACCTGGCCTCATATGGTTGCTAATATACATTGAAGCATAGATTTCATATCTAGTGGTTTTTAGATACACCATTCATGTGGCATTATATTTTCTGCTACATTTAATTGGCTGTTAAAATAGGCAACATTCTTACTACTGTTTTCATTGAAAACCCTTGTTGACTTGAGCATATTATGAAGATGGACCATACTCTAAGAAGACTGTACCAAAGTTGGGCTAACTAAAAGATAGGATCATACATTTGAGAAGTACTAAGTTCTAGCAACAACAGAATGATATGAAGGGCAATTATTCTCATTCCAGATCCTAAGTCCAGTCTGGGACTTAATATTATTTATGTTCTTGCTGTGCTATCCTGTCAAAACAAATCACTCTTGATGTTAATCTGCTCTCTTGGTAATAAAAAAAAGTGATATTTGCCAAATAACTTTCATTGTGCCCAACATCTGCTTAAAAATTTTGTTTTTTGGCGGTGCTTGTGGCTCATCGAGTAGGGTGCCAGCCCCATATACCGAAGGTGGCAGGTTCAAACCCAGCCTCGGCTGAACTGCAAAACAGAAAAATAGCTGGGCGTTGTGGCAGGCGCCTGTAGTCCCAGCTACTCTGGAGGCTGAGGCAAAAGAATCGCCTAAGCCCAGGAGTTGGAGGTTGCTGTGAGCCTTGTGATGCCACGGCACTCTACTGAGGGTGATAAAGTGAGACCCTGTCTCTACAAAAAAAAAAAAATTTTTTTTTTGTTTTTTAAACTTGATTGTTTTAGTAGGGGTAAAGTCCTAATTTTTACATTGTGCCCAACATCTGCTTAAAAATTTTGTTTTTTGAACTTGATTGTTCTTGTGGGGTAAAGTCCTAATTTTTAACTGTGTTACATAGGATCATTAATAGCTGGCTACAAAAGACCTAAATCATTTAGAGTTCTTTTGTTGCAAGTGATAGAAAAATCTAACTTGAAATGGCATTAAGTGTACATAAAAACTTTTTGGCTAACATAACTGAAAAGTCTTGGGATAATTAGTCTTAATTATGCATTGGTCTAGGGGCTAGATTGTGTCACTGGTACTTATTCCCTCTCTTTATCTAACAGTTCTGTATTCTGCTATATCAGAATCATTTTCTGGCACAAAGTGCTGATGTCTTAGCAGTGCCAAACTTATAGCATCCTTAATATTAGTAAGACCAGAAGAAAAGACAATATGCCTTGCAGTAAATTTCATTGTATCTTGTTGCCTATTCCTGAATAATCTATGCAACCAGGGAAGTATGACAATAATTCATCAAGTCTAAATCACACTTTCACTCCTGAACTATAGTTACAGTCAACTCTACCTAACATTTATTTAATCAGAAATGAGGGAGAGAGTGAGAATACTAGGGTCTTATTACCAGGAAAAGGTCAGAGAATTCAGACCAGCAAAACCAATTATCCACTGTAAGACCTTCCAACTCATTTGCTGCTATATTCCCCTTTCTGGATCTCCAATTAACTTGGCCCATCTATTTATTTTTCCCAATATGTCATGCACATTCCAAGTTTTCTACATATGAGTATGTACTCACCTTCAATTTCTCTCTGAATCCCACCTATTCTTTGAATTTTTCTTGGAGTCTTTCCCTCTTGAAAATTCATTAGCTAAAACATTCAAGTAAACCCATCAGGTTGCAAATAAATGAGAAAGATATTACAAGAATAAGCTTCAATTCTCTCTAATTTGTGTGTGTATGAAATAATGGGCAAACTCTGATACTTTAACTATTATAGATACACATCACTGTAACATGTGGCACAATTTACAGTGTCATACTGAGGCACCATGGTTGAGAGCTGCAGCTGATCTAAACTACTCACCTGGTCAGCATTGTGCTTTTGACTTGCACTAGATTATTTTTTTCTAATGTATTAATTTTATGTAATTTTTAAACATATTACCCAATTGGAAAATATACTTAAAACTTCACAGCTATATTACTTTTTTAGCTTTTAATATGTCATAACTCAATCCCAGCCAGATTAGAAATTTTTTTGCCTCTTTGTCTGAATTAAGTAGGCAGTTAATAAATGTTTGTAAATGAATGAATTCAAACATAAACTATTGCTGGAAAATACTATAAAAGGGTAGTTCTAGATAATTATAGTAGCAATTTAATAAGTCTATTAAGTAGACAATGAATCTTCCTATTACTAAAGTTGCTCCCAAAGTGTTTTATTCATACTTATTATTGCACTTAAAACATTGGATTATAACTTATCTCTTTTTTTTGAGACAGAGTCTCACTTGGTTGCCCCCAGTAGAGTAACCTTGTGTCATAGCTCACAGCAACCTGTAACTCTTGGGCTCAAGTGATTCTCTTGCCTCCCCCTCCCCAGTAGCTGGGACTTCAGGCACCTGCCACAACATCTGGCTATTTTTAGAGATGAGGTCTCTCTCTAGCTGAGGCTGGTCTCAAACTCATGAGCTCAGGCGATCCACCCACCTTGGCCTCCCAAAGTGCTGGGATTATAGGTGTGAGCCACTGCACCTGGCCAATTTATTTTTTTTTTCTTAACTGTCTTCTCTTCTAAACTGTGAGCAACTCGGATGCAACATCTGAATATTATTCCTTCTTATATTCCTAATACATAGTAGGTGTCCAGTTAATGTTTCTAGAAACAATAACAGTTGATTTTGAAATCAAAATACTAATTTTACCCCCTGATAAAAAGAAAGTGTCTCCTTAATCCTTCTACCTTGAATATATTTTGATTTAGTTTTTCTTTAAATCCATTTATAGTAGAAACAATGGGTAAAGTTGCCTGATTATTTTAACCTAAGAGGCACAGATTATCATAGCTTGGTGAAGTAACTGTATTCTAACATCTAGTTACCAATTAATATTGTAGGCAGTAGCAATCTAGCCATTCTTTCTCTTTTCTTTTCTTTTCCTTTTTTTCTTTTTTTGTGACAGAGTCTCACTTTATCATCCCTCGTAGCGTGCTATGGCGTCATAGCTTAACAGCAACCTCAAACTGTTAGGCTCAAGAGAGGACGTGACAAGTCTGCAGCATGTCTCTCTTATCTGAGTTGTGTCTGCCTGTAACAGAGTCTCACAAAGTGGCGTTTCAGTTCAAGATAAGGTTAGCTTGGCCAACTTAACATTCCCAAATATTTATTTTATTATGTTTCGGGAATTGGGGCATCATTCTCATAAACTACGGGTGGACTATAGATGCCCACCACAATGCCCAGCTATTTTTAGAGACAGGGTCTCACTCTTGCTCAGGTTGGTCTTAAACTCCTGAGCTCAAGTAGTCCACCCTCTCCAGTCTCCCAGAGCGCTAGGAACCTAGCCATTCTTGAGCAAGGAAATGACATAGTGGTAGTAAAGAGATAGTAGTCTGCAGTGATAGACAAGATATTGCATTAATCTGAATATAAGGGATTAAGAACCTGATAAACTGTAATATAAATAATAGTGGGGAAAAAAGAAGAAACAGATTCTCTCTGTATACTTTTATCAGTTTGATTTTACTTCCTTATTTCAAAATTAATACTTTGAGAAAAAAAAGTAATACTTTGATTTTTAGCAAGGGTTCCAAGACTATCTAATGTTGGAAAAAATAGTCTTTTTAAGAAATGGTGCTAAAACAACTGGATATCCATATGCAATAGAATGAGTTGATTAGCCCACATCACAAAATCCCTAAGCCAGAAATGTTGGCGTGGATGTGGAGAAAAGGGAACACTTGTACATTGCAAACTAATGTTTCTTTTGTAAAGATGTTTAGAGAATACTTAGAGATCTAAAAATAGACCTGCCATATTCGATCCTATAATTCCTCTACTAGGTATATATCCAGAAGACCAAAAATCACATTCTAACAAAGATATTTGTACCACAATGTTTATTGCAGCCCAATTCATAATTGCTAAGTCATGGAAGAAGCCCAAGTGCCCATCGACCCACGAATGGATTAATAAAATGTGGTATATGTACACCAGGGAATATTATGCAGCCTTAAAGAAAGATGGAGACTTTATCTCTTTTATGTTTACATGGATGGAGCTGGAACATATTCTTCTTAGTAAAGTATCTCAAGAATGGAAGAAAAAGTATCCAAAGTACTCAGCCCTACTATGAAACTAATTTATAGCTTTCATATGAAAGCTTCAGATGGCGCCTGTGGCTCAGCGAGTAGGGCACCGGCCCCATATATCGAGGGTGGCAGGTTCAAACCTGGCCCCGGCCAAACTGCATCAAAAATTAGCCGGGCCCTGTGGCAGACGCCTGTGGTCCCAGCTACTTGGGAGGCTGAGGCAAGAGAATCGCCTAAGCCCAGGAGTTGGAGGTTGCTGTGAGCTGTGACTCCACGGCACTCTACCGAGGGTGATAGAGTGAGACTCTGTTTCTACAAAAAAAAAAAAAAATATATATATATATATATATATATCCCAATTATGGTACAAGAATATGGGGAAAGGGGCAAGGGAGGGGCGGGGAAGGGGGAGGATGGGTGAAGGGAGGATAGTTGGTGGGATCACATCTACAGTGCATTTTAGAAGGGTACAGGTGAAACTTACTAAATGCAGAATATAAAGGTCTTAACACAATAACTAAGAAAATGCCATGAAGGCTATGTTTTTTTTTTTTGTGACAGAGCCTCAAAGCTGTCACCCTGGATAGGGTGCCGTGGCATGTCAGCTCACAGCAACCTCCAATTCCTGGGCTCAAGCGAGTCTCTTGCCTCCGCCTCCCAAGTAGCTGGGACTACAGGTGCTCACCACAACGCCCGGCCATTTTTGGTTGCAGCCGTCATTGTTGTTTGGCGGGCCCGGGCTGGATTCAAACCCACCAGCTCAGGTGTACGTGGCTGGCGCCTTAGCCCGTTGAGCCACAGGCGCCAAGCCATGAAGGCTATGTTAACCAGTTTGGTGAAAATATTTCAGATTGTATATGGAACCAGCACATTGTACCCCATGATTGCATTAATGTATACAGCTATGATTCAATTAAAAAAAGAGAGAGAGAGAAAGAATGAGTTGGACTCCTATCTTTACCATATACAAGAATTTACTCAAAATGAATAAAAATGTGGATCATTAAATTTAATAAGAGTTAAAACTATGAAACTCTTTGAGGAAAACAGTGTTACATATTCACAACTTTTGATATGGCAATTATTTCTTATATGAAATAAGAAATAGTTCACTGAAAGTGCAAGCAACAGAAGAAAAAATAGATAGATTTCATCAGAATTAAAACTTTTGTGCATCAAAGGACATTATAAAGAGAGTGAAAAGATAACCCACAGAATGAGACAAAATATTTGCAAATCATGTATCTGATAAGGGTCTTATATCCAATATATATAAAGAACACTTACAACACAACAACAAAAAGAACAATAATCCAGTTTAAAAATGAACTTCCACAGACATTTCTCCAAAGAATATTTACAAATGTCCAATAAGCACATGAAAAGATTCCCAACATCATTAGTCATTAGGGAAATGCAAATCGAAACCTAGCTGAGATACCACTTCACACCCCTAGAATGGTCATTTTTAAAAAATTGAACAAACAGAAAATAACAAATGCTAAAGTTAGGCGTGGTAGCTCATGCCTGTAATCCTAACATTCTGGGAAGAGAAGGGGGGTGGATTGCTGGAGCTCAGGAGTTCAAGACCAGCAAGAGTGAGACCCTGACTCTAAAAAAATGGTGGGGCCCTGTGGTGGGCACCTGTAGTTCCAGCTACTTGGGAGGCTGAGGCAAGAGGATCAATCGCTTGAGCCCAAGAGTTTGAGGTTGCTGTGAGCTATAAAGTAAGCAACAAAGTAAGACTCTGTCTCAAAAAAAAAAAAACCCAACAACAATAACAAAAAAAAAAAACCCCAAACAAACAAATAACAAAAAACAAAAATAATAAATGCTAGCAATGACATAGAGAAACTGGAACTCTCACATTTCCGGCAGCAATGTAAAATGGTGCAGCCCATTATAATGCTTGGACATTTTTCAATATATTAAATATAGAATTATATATGAGCCAATAATTTCCACTTCTGGGTATATACCCCAAAGAATTTGTAAAAATCTATCGCACAAGGACAAGAAGAACATAACCCAAAAGGTTAAGAATGATCATCTTTGGATGTTGATGTTATAGGTGTTTTTTTATAGCATCCTATTCTTGCATTTATTTTCTAAATTTTCTACTTTGAAAATGGATTATTTTTATAATTTGAAAGGAATAAACAACGAATATTATTTACAATGAAAATATATCAAGGACATTACAAAAATCTAGAAAAATGACTTGGTGCCTGTAGCTCAGTGGCTAGGGTGCCACCCACATACACCGGAGCTGGCAGATTTGAATCCAGCCAGCACCTGCCAAACAACAATGTCAACTACAACCAAAAAATAGCTGGGTGTTGTGGCTGGTGCCTGTAGTCCAGCTACTTGGGAGACTGAGGCAAGAGAATTGCTTAAGCCCAAAAGTTTGAGGTTGCTGTGAGCTGTGATGCCAACTGGCACTCTATTGAGGGTGGCAAAGTGAGACTGGCTCAAAAAAAAAAATCTAGAATAAGAATTTTTTTTTTTTTTGAGGCAGAGTCTCACTTATTAGCCCTCAGTAGAGTGCGGTGGCGTTACAGCTCACAGCAACCTCCAACTCCTTGGACTTAAGCGATTCTTTTGCCTCAGCCTTCCCAGTAGCTGGGACTATAGGTGACGGCCACAATGCCCGGCTATTTTTTTGTTGCAGTTTGGCCAGGGCTGGGTTTGAACACACCATCCTCGGTATATGGGGCTGAAGCCTTACCCACTGAGCCACAGGCGCCACCCTAGAAAAACAATTTTAAGAGGCAATAAAAATTATTTAGTATCCCACTACTTAATGAGAGGTGCTGTATTTGCCATATTTTCTCTTTTTTTTTAAAGACAGAGTCTCACTTTGTTGCCCTCGGTAGAGTGCTGTGCCGTCACAGCTCACAGCCACCTCCAGCTTTTGGACTTAGGTGATTCTCTTGCCTGAGCCTCCTAAGTAGCTAGGACCACAGGTGCCCGCCACAACGCCTGGCTATTTTTTTATTGCAATTTGGCCAGGGCGGGGTTTGAACCCGCCACCCTCAGTATATGGGGCCGGCGCCCTACTCACTGAGCTATAGGCACTGCCCTTTGCCATATTTTCTTTAACATGCATTGGTGCTCACTCTTGCACTCACTTTGTATGTGTATGATATACTACATATGAATTAATCCACAGAAATATAGAGCATATTAATAACTTCAATTACTATATGTTAATTACTATAAATTAATATTTATTATGAAATGACTACACGGTCATTGTAAAAATTTAAAAGGTGACAGAAGCACTTTATAAAGTACCACATGCAAGCCTCCTATTCTCCTAAGGCCTTTCTAATCGCGCTCTAAACAAGTAACTACTAATAGCTGATATTGTTGGCTTGGTGCTGACCATATACACCAGGGCTCATGGGTTCGAACCCAGCCCAGGCCTGCTACATAACAATGACAACTGCAACAAAAAAATAGCTGGGCATTGTGGTGGGTGCCTGTAGTCCCAGCTACTTGGGAGGCTGAGGCAAGAGAATCGCTTAAGCCCAAAAGTTAGAGGTTGCTGTGAGCTGTGATGACACAGCACTTTACCTAGGGTGACATAGTGAGACTCTTGTCTCAAAAAAAAAAAATTGGGGCGGCATCTGTGGCTCAGTGAGTAGGGCACCAGCCCCATATGCCGAGGGTGGCGGGTTTGAAACTGACCCCAGCCAAACTGCAACAACAATAACAAAAATTGATACTGTTGCAGAGAAGTTTGATCATAAACATCATGCATATATATACTTAAAGTGGATCATACTATTTATACTGGTTTGAAATGTGGGTAGTGACTGTGGCTCAGTGAGTAGGGCGCTGGCCCCATATACTGAGGGTGGTGGGTTCAAACCAGCCCCGGCCAAACTGCAACAAAAAATAGCCAAGCATTGTGGTGGGTGCCTATAGTCCCAGCTACTTGGGAGACTGAGGCAAGAGAATCTCCTAAGCCCAAGAGCTGGAGGTTACTGTCAGCTGTGACGCTACAGTACTCTACTGAGGGCGACAAAATGAGACTCTGTCTCTAAAAAAAAACAAATGTATATTATTCATTTAATAATCATCTTGGAAATTTTTCTACATTATTAAATATAGATCTATAGTATTCTTTTTAATAATGTCAGTGTTTTACATAGTATGAGTTTACTATAATTAACCAGTCTTCTACTGATGGACATTTAGGTTACTTCCAAGATTTTTCCTTTTTTAGCTACTAAAACAATAGTAAAGGAACCCCCCTATTTATATGTCTCTGCATGCATGTCATAGTATTTCTCTAGCTATTTATGACTTTTTTTTTAAGAGACAGGTCTCACTCTGTTACCCAGGCTAGAGTACAGTGGCATAATCATAGCTCACTGCAGCCTTCAACTCAAGTGATCCTTCCACCTCAGCCTCTCAAAGTGCTGGGATTACAGATACAAGACACCAAGATATGTACGATATTTTAAAAAGGAAATGAGGGTGGTGCCTGTAGCTCAGTGGGTAGGGAGCCAGCCACATACACTGAGGCTGGTGGGTTTGAACCTGGCCGGGCCAGCTAATACAACAATGACAACTGCAACAACATAAAATAGCCAGGCATTGTGGCGGACGCCTATAGTCCCAGCTATTTGGGAGGCTGAGGCAAGAGAATTGCTTAAGCCCAAGAGTTTGAGGTTGCTATGAGCTGTGACGCTACAGCACTCTATCCAGGGGGACAGCTTGAGACTGTGTCCAAAAAAAAAGAAAAGAAAAAGAAAAAAAAATGATAAGGCTCAGAGGCAAGTTGGTCAGAAGCTTGATTTTTGTCAGTTCAATCAAGAGTTGAATTGAGCATCAATTCACACTAACCAGATTTATAAAACTGAATCATAAAGCAAGATGGTACTTCATTAAAGTATAGTAGCAGGTTTGGCTCGGCTCCTGTGGCTCAACGGGCTAAGGCGCCAGCCACGTACACCTGAGCTGGTGGGTTTGAATCCAGCCCGGGCCCACCAAACAACAATAACGGCTGCAACCAAAAATGGCCGGGCGTTGGTGGCGGGCGCCTGTAGTCCCAGCTACTTGGGAGGCGGAGGCAAGAGACTCGCTTGAGCCCAGGAATTGGAGGTTGCTGTGAGCTTTGATGCCACAGCACTCTATCCAGGGTGACAGCTTGAGGCTCTGTCTCAAAAAAAAAAAAAAAAAAGTATGGTAGCAGGTTTAAATGTTTATCTAAACATGGAAATCCATTTTCCAGAGCACCCCTTTTTTGGTTACCAATTGTCTAATAACCAGAAAGTTATCTAACAACCAGGTATTTTAAAATAGAAGGTTAAATGCACTAAAAGGACTGTTTTCAAGCTGTGAAGGATTGAGTCATCCTTCTTCACTACCTGTTGCGCACGCATATTTGCAAGGCTCAAATCCTCTAGTTAAGTATCTTTTCACTTGGGCAGTGCTGGAGGCATGTGGATATAGTCTTACTTAACAGTTCTGTTTTTAAAAACACATCTACAGTGAACTTGCCCTTGTTATTTATGATATCAGTGTTTGCCAGGCTCCATCTCATCCATCTCATCCAATGGACAGGTAGTCCATTGTCCACTCGTTGATTTCCTTTGATGAAATTCTATGCAGTTTTCATACCAGACTACTTTTTTCCTTTCTTTAGTTCTTCCAGCTCCCAATGGGGACAAGGGGGGATAAGGAGCAATACTCCTTCCTTTCCTCTTTTTAAAATTAGTTTTCTACTTCATCTCAAATGGAGAAATCAGTCATCTGGAACCCTCAGGCTTTCCACACTGTAAGAGGTGACCTAGAAGAAGAAAAAAAGTGTAGTTTCAACTTTTAGGGGCTCTTGGCTCAAATATCTATAAGAATGGTAGAGGAAGGGGGTGGCTATTTCAGACATGAGTGATTATGTTCTCCAAGGTTAAACCTATAAATATTAAATGCCAATTTCGTGGTAGTAACTGCCACCAAATTGGATTGCTTTTAAAACTACACATAACCCTGGCAAATGTGATTTCAGTTCTTTTCTCACACTGCGGTAACCTTTTACTTACTCTATACTTTGACAGAGAAAGAATGGAACAAGCTTCATTTTGATTCATGAATGTTGTTTTTATTCTAAATGCCCCATGTGAGAGGAATGCAAATGGACACAAGATATATGCAAATTCACTTGCATACCCAGAGAAGGCAAATGAGGCTTAGTTCTTAGATTCCTTGATCAGGCTCCCTGGGTGAGAAGGCTAAGGAAAGAGGTGTCTGTAACTGAATTACAGAGAACGTCATGTTTGAGAAGGGAGAGGAGAGATGTTGGCTGCAATACAGCTCCCAGCATTCCAGAACCTGCATATAAAAGTGAGTGCAGCTGCCAAGGCAAGAGAAGGAGCTCAATGAAAGACCGGCCTTCACTAGTATGACAGTGCCTAGGGCACAGAATGCATACAGCAGGGCAAAATGGAATCTCCAACTTTCCAGCTTTAAGTCTTGACCCCAAATCTCTGTATAAATCTTTAAACTGCTAATTATGTCTTCCTGCTTCTTCCCTCTGTCTTTTATAATCCAGTCCAGGACTAGGGTGCCATGAGTGAGGCACAAAACTTAAGGGGAGGTAAAAACCGCAGTAATCAAGATAAATAATGTTTTAATGTCATATTTTTTAAAAATTCAAAATTAGTATAAAAATCCATGATGAGCAAAATATCAACATTTTAAATAAACTAGGATTCCATCCGACAGTTGTAAGACCCCATCTCAGTTGCCTCACCCTAAACTTAAAACTGGTTCCAATAAAACTTTATTTGCAGATCAAGTGTCTAGCTATGGTCTGCCAAATTGATATTTTAAGTTGTTGTAGTAAAACATTATTTATCTTGGCTCAGCCCCTGTGGCTCAATGGGCTAAGGCGCCAGCCATGTTCACCTGAGCTGGTGGGTTCGAATCCAGCCCATGCCCGCCAAACAACAATGACGGCTACAACCAAAAATGGCCAGGCGTTGTGGCGGGTGCCTGTTGTCCCAGTTACTTGGGAGGCGGAGGCAAGAGACTCGCTTGAGCCCAGGAATTGGAGGTTGCTGTGAGCTATGATGCCACCGCACTCGATCCAGGGTGACAGCTTGAGGCTCTGTCTCAAAAAAAAAAAAAAGGCATTATTTATCTTGATTCCCAAGTGTTTCAGAGCCCTCTTCAATTTGGTACCTGAAGTGAGCATCTCACTTGTCTCACTCTAGTCTTAGCTCTGTTTCAACCCCTCCTTTTTTTCTTTTTTAAAGTCTTCTTGACTCTGAATAAGTGCTTGAACTTGGCTTAATATAATGAGGAAATATTAGGACATAGTGGCTTTTACTGAGAACTTTTCTCATTTTCTTCTTTTTTTTTTTTGCAGTTTGGCCGGGGCCAGGTTCGAACCTGCTACCCTTGGTATATGGAGCTGGCGCCCTACTCACTGAGCCACAGGTGCCGCCCAGAACTTCTCTCATTTTCTAACCTTTTTCTTTGCCTTCTTCCTTTGAAACCAGTTTCCTGGCAGAGCCTCTTTAATTGTCCTTTTCTGTCCCAGTTCCTTAAGTTCTGACTACTTCAAAAGTCAATAAATTCATCTGTCATCTCAAAAGTCCCCTTGATTCCTGTGTTGATTTTAGACAACTAGGAGGAAAGGGAAATTTGCCCTGCTTTTGATAATATTTTGTAATGTCCATGCACAGGGTAGGCCAACATGGCTTGCTTACAGGAATGGACCTTGTCGATATGCCATGGCAGAGACATGGGATCTCAAATACCCTGGAGATCCTTACTCTTAGTGTTGCATTTGACAAAAGAGGATTTATTAATATTCTTTATTTTGGGTTATCTTAGCATTTATGTTCTGGTCTAGATTTTTATTACAGTGGAATAACATCATAAGTACTATTTAAAATTATGTACCTTCAACTATATACACTCAATAAGAAAGAAGGAGGGAAGAGGAGGAGAATTTAAATTTTGAAAGTAAATATCAGCCATTTCCCTAAAAGAGGATATATCCTAGAGAGAGCATGAGAAAGGAGATGTAAATCTGTTGCTTCCTTACAAGTCTGTGTATATGTGTATAAAATTGTTCTTTATAAGCAAGTTTAGGAATTTTAGAATAATTTTTCTGTGTTTGGTTTTTTTCCTTGCATGTTGTTTGGGGAACCAATTAGATGCTACTCTACCATATAGTAATGTATGAGTGTTGTTATTGTATTTTATAAGATTGTTTTTCAATTGTTTAGTGCATTGGAACTCTCTTCACTCATTTAATTTTACCTTCTATGAAAGAAAATGTGAGGTCATAGCTATCACACAATCTTAAATTTAACCTTTTCTCTTCATTACTTGCAGAGAGCACCATTAAAGACCATGGACTCCAAAGGGAGACTGCCTGGATTCAAATTCTAGCTCTGCCACTTATTAGCTGAATGACATTGGTCACATTGCTTACTAAGCCTCAGTTTTTCTCATTTTTAAAATGGACATAATTATACTGACCTCACAGGGTTATTGTCCCTAACCTAGTGTTTAGTAAATTTAGTCAATATTAGTTATCATTCTAGTAGGTCTAGGGTTGCATGCTGCATGTGAAGTCTGCAGTTGGAAGTTGCCACTAAAAATAGTGACTTCAGACTGTGATAGTAAAGTCCAGACAGTCAGGCTTCCTTCTTACAGACATCTGATCAACGTGTGATTCCAGATGGTTGTAAGTTTCTTTCCACAACAATATGTTTAGTAAATTTACAGATTTGAATAATTACTATAAATTCTAAGGACCACAAAGAAGAAGTCACACACTTAGAGCATAATGTTAAGAAGTAAACATAAGTAAAGTTTGGGTCCTTTTTAAATTTCCACTAACAGTTAACTACTTTTTAGTTTGCAGTTCTATTTCCAGGTATTAATAGGATATAGTCTTCCTCCCACCCTTAATAAGTTTGCTTTGCTTGTTTTAGCTTTGGCACTGGTGCTGAAAGGTTTTAGCAGCTTGGCAAAAAGAGCATATAGGCAGTTTTCTCCTTATTTTCAGTTTTCTCATTCTCTTTTCTGATTGGTGCTTAGTCAGTCCATCAAATTTCTTAGGAAAAAAAGTACTTTTCCCTTCTGATTATTTTACTTCTTTTCTTCTTTTGGCAAAACTTACTGGGAAAGAGAAAAGAAATGTGTCTGTATTGTGCACATACCCTTTTCTGATCAGAGGTTTCCTGAGAAATTTCCCAGCTTCTGTCACTCCTTTCTAATCATTGCTTAACGTTATTATAATTGGTTTCTCTAGCACAGGGATTGGCAAACTAGAGTTCATGTGTCTGCCACCTGTTTTAGTAAATAAAATTTTACTGGAAAACACCCATGCCCGTCAGTTTACTTATTGTCTATGGCTGCTTTACTGCCACAATGCCAAAGTTAAGTAGTTGCGACAGAGACCGTACAGCCCACAAACCTAAAATATTTACATATCTGGCTCTTTAAAAAAAAGTTTATGGACCCATTGGTCTAGAGCATCTATACTATTCTGTAGCTTTCAGCTTTGTATTAACTATCTGTTGCTGAGTAACAAATTACCTCAACACTGACCAGCTTAAAATAACAAATTATGTATTGTCTTACTATTTCTATGAGTCAAGAATTCAGGAGTGGTTTAGCTGAATGGTTCTGGCTCAAGGTCTCTCATGAGGTTGCTGTCAAGATATTGGTCAGAACTCCAGTTATCTGAAGGCTTCACAGGAGCTTATAGATTCACTTCTCAAGAGGGCACATTCACATGGCTATTAGTAGAAGGCCCTAGTTCCTTGCTGGCTTTTGAAGGAAATCTCAGTTTTTTGCCACATGGACCTCTCCATGAGGCTACCTGATTGTTCTGACAACATAGCAGTTGTCTTCTCCCAGCACAAGTGATCTAAGAGAGAGCAGGGAGAAGATTGTACCACCTGTTATGGTCTAGTTTTAGAAGTCACACACCCTTGTTTACATTGTACTCTGTCCCTCTCACACTCAGAGAAAGGAGAATTAAGCTCCACCCTTTAAAAGAAGGAATATCAAAGAGTTTTTGGAAATTTAAAAAGATTATTATTTTTTTACTAGTTGTAAGATTTCTGTCAAGTTGCTCATAAGATAAGCTTTAGTTTCTCCATCTGTAAGATGAGGATATGAATATGTGCTTTATAGAGCTGTTAATGGTATGTAATGAGTTTATTTATACAAAATAATTATCTTAGAGTAAGTTCTGAATAAATTATAGCAGTGTTATTATTATTGTTGTCATTGTCATTATTATTATTGTAGTATAGCCCTGTGAGATATTTGAGAGGACTCTAAGGCTATTGTTCATCTTGTAGCCATGATATGTCTCTTATAGTATATTATGTACCTTTTTCACCTCCTCTTCTCCAGTGTGTACAGTAGTGCCTGGCTCACATTAGATTGTCAATTAATATTTGCTAAAAGAGCAAATTAATCTTTATCTGGAAATCCACAGGTACTTCACATTCAACATATAAGGAACCATTAGCTTCCCCCAAAGCAAATGAGGTGTTTAGAACAGTGCCTGGCATGCAACAACTATCAAAAAAACAAGTTAAAATGGACATCTTTTAAAACTACCGTGCTGGCTGGGCGCGGTGGCTCACACCTATAATCCTAGCACTCTGGGAGGCTGAGGCAGGTGGATTGAGCAAAAGTGAGACCCAGTCCCTAAAAGTAGCTGGGCATTGTGGCAGGCCCCCACTACTGGGGAGGCTGAGGCAAGAGAACCACTTGAGCCCAAGAGTTTGAGGTTACTGTGAGCTATGACACCATTACACTTTACTGAGGGTGACAAAGTGAGACTCTGTCTCAAAAAAAAAAAACCCAAAAAAACAAAAACAGAGAAGCACCTCAAGCTCAGTGGGTAGGGCACCGGCCACATACACCAAGGCTGGCAAGTTCGAAGCCGGACTGGGCCAGTTAAAACACCAATGACAACCGCAACAAAGAAATAGCCCGGCATTGTAGCGGGCACCTGTAGTCCCAGCTACTTGGGAGGCTGCGACAAGAGAATCACTTAAGTCCAAGAGTTTGAGATTGCTGTGAGCTGTGACGTCATGGCATTCTACCCAGGGTGACAGCTTGAGACTCGGTCTCAAAAAACAAACAAACAAAAAACCCCAAAAACTACCATGCTTAATTTCAAATGATTTTTAGCAGTTTTTTAAAGGCCTAGAACAGAGATTGGTAAACTTTTTCTGTAAAGGGCCAGTTAATAAATATTTTTGGCTTTGTGAACTACGCAGTCTCTGTTGCAACTACTCAATTCTGTTATTAGGAAAGTAGCCATAGACAAAGGTAATGAATGGGCATAGCTGTATTCTAATAAAATTTTATTTACAAAACAAATAGAGAGTTGGACTTGGCCCATGGGCTGTAGTTTGCTAATTCCCAGTCTAAAAGATCCTTTTTCAAGAACATAAATCAAGAAATTGACTCACATAGAAGACATGTAATTAAAAGGTAGACATGTGCTGTGTGTCTTTTACCCTACCCAACAAGTCGTAAGCTTTTCCAGGATAAAAACCATGCCTTATACTTCTTTTTATTCTCCTTCAGCACTTAATAAGATTCTGGGCATGTAGTTGCTATTTATTTAATACTTGTTTATTATTTAATGGATCCATAGTATTCCATTATATTACTATTTTATAATATTTAACCAATTATTTCTGTTATTTTGTTAGTACAAATAGGCTGCAATAAATGCTTTTACATGTATGTGTGTATATACAGCAAGACCTCTATAAGTTGACCACCCCACAAACTGGTCAACCTACAGAGGTGGTCAACATAAGGAAGTAGGCCTACTGTACTGATACATACATGTGGTGCATGTCTGGTCTATGAAAATTAGGTCAACTTAGGGAGGTGGTCATCTGTTGGGAAGTCATCAACTATGGAGGTTCTACTGTGTGTATATACATAGATACATACATATGTATATACACATATATATACTTGTATATGCATGTGAGGATATTCTGGGAGCAAGGAATCTTGACTTGCTGGGTCAAAATTATGTATACCCTGGACACAATGGCATGCAACTGTAGTCCCTGCTGTGCGGGAGGATTGCTTGAATCCAGGATTTTGAGTCCAGTCTTGGAACAAAATGGTATTCCTTCTCAAAAACAAACAAATAAAACCCATCCAAGATTATGTATACTCTTATCTGACAAAAAGTTTCAAATTAAAGTTAATGTTCCATTTATTTCATATTTTACATATATACATATATTTACATATTTTACATATATATATACACACACACACACACACAGAGTTTAAAAGGTGCCTTGAATTTTTTTTTTTCTTTTTGAGACAGTCTCACTATGTCCCCCTCAGTAGAGTGCAGTAGTGTCACAGCTCACAGCAACTTCAGACTCTTGGACTTAAGTGATTCTCTTGCCTTAAGTAGCTGGGACTACAGGTGCCTACCACAACACCTGGCTTTTTTTTTTTGAGACAGAGCTTCAAGCTGTCACCCTGGAGAGAGTGCTGTGGCATCACAGCTCACAGCAACCTCCAATTCCTCAACTCAAGCGATTCTCCTGCTTCTGCCTCCCAAGTAGCTGGGACTACAGGCACCTGCCACAACACCTGGCCATTTTTTGGTTGCAGCCATCATTATTGTTTGGTGGGCCTTGGCTGGATTCAAACCTGCCAGCTCAGGTGGACGTGGCTGGCGCCTTAGCCCGTTGAGCCACAGGCACTGAGCCAACACCTGGCTATTTTTTGTTGCAGTTGTCATTGTTGTTTAGCAGGCCCGGGCCGGGTTCCAACCCGCCAGCCCTAGTGTATATGGCTGGCATTCCAATCACTGAGTTAAGCACCGAGCCAGGTGCCTTGAACTTTGTTAATAAAATTATACTTGGTGTGTGATCTTCATAGGACCCTGTATGCTCTTTCTACAAAATGTAGTTCAATTGAGTGCTGATGGCTGCTGTACCTTTTGTCAAGGAAGTCACAGAATGAGCTGAAATATATCTCTTGTTACTAGGGTTTCAAAAATTTCTTGAGGTGCTTAACAGAACTTTTAGATTCTCCTACACACAATACGGAAACCACCACTAACACTGTCCTTGCCATGTCAGAAATTCCTATCCTGAAAGTTTTTGTTAAAATGCAAATATATTCAGGGGGTAATATATCCTCTCATCTCATTGGCATGTCAGCATATCCTAAGGAAGTACCAAGGGATTGGTCTTGTATCAGTGCACCAAGAAAGGTGACATAGTAAAGAGTTATTTTAATTAATTAATTTATTTATTTATTTTAGAGACAGAGTTTCAGTTAGTTGCTCTCGGTAGAGTGCTTGGTGTCGCACACAGCTCGCAGTAACCTCCAGCTCTTGGGCTTAGGCGATTCTCTTGCCTCAGCCTCCTGAGTAGCTGGGACTACAGGCACCTGCCACAACGTCCAGCTATTTTTTTGTTGTAGTTTGGCGAGGGTCAGGTTTAAACCCGCCACTCTCAGTATATGGGGCTGGTGCCCTACCTACTGAGCCACACGCGCCGCCCAGTGTTTATTTATTTTTTTATATTTAGAGAGAATCTCACTTTGTCACCCTCTGTAGAGTGCCATGGCATCATAGCCCACAACAGCCTCAAACTCTTGGGCTCAAGTAATCCTCTTGCCTCAGCCTCCCAAGTAGCTGGGACTACAGACGCCATAACACCTGGTTATTTTTTAAAGATGGGGTATTGCTCTTGCTCAGGCTGGTCTCGAACTCCTGAGCTCAAGCAATCCACCTGCCTTGGCCTCCCAGAGTTCTAGGATTATAGGTGTGTAAAGAGTCATTCTTCACTAAAAGAATTACTGTGGGGCAGGAGAGCAAGAGACTATACTATATTAAGTACTTACTACATATCAGATTCTTTACTCATGTTTCCCATTAAATTAGATACTATCATCTTTGAAAGATGAAGACACATGCTCAGAGAATTTATTAGCTTTCTAGACATGTGGTTATTAATTGGTGGTTAGCAGTGATTTGCACTCAGGACTTTCTCACTCCAAAGGTCTTTCTCCTATATTCTGCTACTTCCCAAAATGCCCAGAATGTATTGCTATCCCTAAGATAGAGACATAGAAAACTCCAGGGTGCAGATTTTCTTAGCCTGGCCTTGTTACTGTAGTGAATCAGACAAATTTTAGCCATTGTTCTCTTTTGCTACAAGAAGAAAGACACAGGAGCTGTCCATCTGAAAATAGACTTTTTAGCAGGTAAAGGGAAGCCAGTAAAAGGGATAGCCAGAATAAAAAAAAGTAATTACCTGGCCCTAGAATGGAGAGAAATCCAGTGATTAAACATAGTCATATTTTCTGGCCATTATGCTAATTGGAGGAAATAAAAGGGGGAAAAAGAAAGAGAAGGCAAATGGAAAGGAAAAGGGTAGTGGTTGGGGGAATACCTGAGAAAGATGAAACTATTTGCTAATTATAGTTCTAATGAGTCAAAATCAAAACTGAAACTTCTTTGCTTCTTATAATTTTACTTTAGGGGGAAAAAAATCTATTTTGCTCTTTTTCAGTTTCTCTAATAAATATTAGAAACAAACTTAGTCATCCTAATAACTACTTTTCTGCCTGTCCTAAGAGATTATTTTTGGATTGTATTTTTTCTAATATGAATATATTGATATATTTATAATATAATGAACAATGAGAATAAATTTTATTCATTTAGACTCTAGTAATTTAGAATTCATAATAAAAATCAGTCACATGTTGTGTTAGCATTTCTGTCATTGAGAATATAGGTTTTAAAAAAGGCAATTGTATCATTGAAAAAACAAATGGTGATACTGAACTCATTTAAGGGAATTAGTGTCATATAAGCAATTTTACACCTATTTCATATTTACTGCTTCAGTCTGAATTTAGAACAAAAAAAGTTAAATTTATTTAGCAAAGAAACCTTTAAGCCAGGTACAAAGGTGTGCATTTGTAGACCCAGCTACTTGGGAGGCTGAGCACAAGAGTTTCATAACAGCCAGGGCAACAGAGTGAGACCCCATCTCTAAAAAATAGAGGGGAAAAAACCCTTACTTACATGACGTCAAATACCAGTTGGTTAATTCCTAAGGAAAAAATATACTATCTTAGATCAGCTTTTTGGGAAAGCTGAAAGTGAGAGGTTAAAAAATAATTTTTTGGAAGAAAGGGCTTGCCAGCTATTTCAAATGCCAAAAGGAAATAGAGGAGAATTAGGGTCTAGGAAATATTAGAATTGACGTGTAAGAGGTTTTTTGGTGACATCAAGAGGTTAGTTTTGGTAGTGTGGTATGAATGGAAACAAAATTTTAGGGTTCTGAGGATGATTAAATAGTAAGGAAACAGAGGCTTCTAGAAATCATTCATTCCACATATTTGGAAGGGAAATAAAGGAGAAAAAGAATAGTAACAATGGGGAAAGGGCAATAAATGCAGGTGAAGATTTTTGCAAAAATTTGCAAGAATTCTCCATGACAAGGCAGAGAGAAGACTATAATAGAAGAGGATGCAAAAGATTGGTTTTAAAAGGCTAGGTAGAAAAAGGAAAAATGAACAAACTGGATTTCACAAAATAAAAAATTTCTGTTCTTTGAAAGACAGAGAAAAGGAGAAGACAAGCCACACACTGGGGAAGAAATATTTGCAAAACACATGTCTAATAAAGTATTTGTAACCTGAATATATATAAGACTCTAACCTCAATAATAAGAAAACAAATAACCTAGTAAAGATGAGCAACAGATTTGAACACTTTACAAAAGAAAATACCATATACAGATGGCAAATAAGTACATGAAAAGATGTTCAACATCATTAGTCATTAGGAAAACACAAATTAAAAACACAATGAGATACAATGACACACCTATAAGAATAGCTTAGATTAAAAAAATGTCAAGTATTGATGAGGATTCAGAAAAACTAGAACTCTCATATATTAACTGGTGGGAATACAAAATGGTGCTTTAGGGAATAGTTCGAGAATTTCCTATGAAGTTAAACATGCACTTACTCTGTTACTTAACCTTCCTCCTCCTAAGTATTTACCCAAGAGAAAAGACAACTTACACCCACACAAAACCCCTGTGGGAATATGTGTAGCAGCTTTATTCACATTTTAAAAACCTAGAAATATTCCAAATGTCTATCAACTGGTGAAACAAATCGTGGTACATCTATACATTGGAACACTATTCAGCAATAAAGAGAAACAAACTACTGATACATGCAACAACATTAATGACTCAGAAGAATTATGCTCTGAGAAAGAAGCCATATTCAAAAGACTACATACTGTACGAGTTCATTTGCATGACATTTTGGAGGGAAAACTACAAAAGGCAGAAATCCAATTAGCAGTTGTCAGGGTCTGAAAGTGGGGGAGATTGACTGCAAAGAAGTACAAGGGAATTTTTAAGGTGATAGAAATATCATTAATATATGTCTTGCTTGATGTAATGGTTACATGACTTTCTAAATTTGTAAATATTTATAGAACTTTATACATTAAAAGGGTAATTTTTATTATATGTAAATTAAATCTCAACAAATCTGAAAAACAATTGAAAGGGCTGGGTAGAGAATTTTTTTTGGCATAAGCAGGAATACTTAAGCATGCATGTTTTTTCTTGCCTTAAGCTTTCAATACATGTTCCCCCTACTTAGGGACTCTTCCTCCTCCCCTGTTTGTTTCCTGAATAAATTATTTTTCTTTTTTGAGTTTACTTCCTCCCAGAAAACTTTCCCTGACCCCATAGACTAGATTAATTTTTCCTGCTAGGTGCTCCTGGAACACCATTTATTCCTCCAGTGATGTGGTATAGCATCACTGCTAATAATAAGGTATTTGGAGGTACTGTGCACAAAAAAAGTGTTAGAGAAGATGGAGTTTTCAACATTACTGTGGATAATACATGTTCATTATGCAGGGGCCTTCAGAAGGAAGAAATTGTTTTGCTTACACATGGAGATAGTATAGACAAGGTAGCTGATGGATTCAAAGTTGTGGCAGGTTCTGGGAACATTGTAGAAGTGCTATTGTCATCTCTGGAGGACCTAATTCTGTGTACACAGAAGATGCTCCCTGGTTGCAATTTGCTTAATTGTCTTTATCCTCCTTTATGCTGCAAGCTCCACAGGGGCAGGAATGACTTCTATCTTAGTTAACTATTATAATGCTCTATATTTGGCACAGAACCAGGAATAATTGTTAAATGGGGAGAAAGCAGAAGGTTTGGAATGCGTCAATGAGAAATTGAAATTAAATTGATAAGTGATGAAAATGTATGTTATTCCCAAAACTATATGTCTAATCCTGACCTATAACCTATGTTCCCCCATCATAATTCTGTTTATGTGCTATCTTCACATGGATGTCCTGCTGTTACTTTAGCCTTACTATTTCTAAACAGAAGTAATTTCCCCTTCTCAGTTTCATTCAAATTGGATTCTTTCTCAAATTATTCTATCAAGTGTTTTCTCTATTCTCTCAGTTTTCCAAAAGGGAAACCTTAGGATTACGTTCAACTTTTTTTCCTATTTGCTGTCCTCTAATTTGATCAAAATGTGTAGATCTATAATGTTTCTCATTCACACTTGCTCTTCCATTCCCACTGATATTCTCATGGGCCAAATATGGTTAGGGAGGTGAGGTGGGAACTAAATAAGGAAACATACATTCAAATATGTAATTATGGCTTGTGACAAGTACCAAGGAGGAAATAAACAGAATGTTGTCGAACAGAATTATGGGTTGGGGGAGGACCTAATCTATATGGGGTGGTAAAAGAAAACTTTGACAATGAGAGGAAGCCAGCAACAGGAAGAATAGAAAGAAGACCATACTGAATAGAAAAGAAAGAGCAAGCATAGGTGTTGAGGTGGGAAAGAAACTGGTATTCATTGATAACCTATTCAAGGGACTGAAAGAAGACTGATGTAACTGGAGGCCAAGAGCAATGTAAAGAGAGGTGTGAGAAGAGATTGGAGAAGCAGGCAGGGACCAGTCATGCTAACTATTGTGGTAAAGGGTCTGGATAGTATTCTTTCTAATGTAAAGCTTAGGATTTTAATTAAGGGAATGACAATGCAAGAAGAAATGATAAGCAAAGAAATTGCTAAATATGAGCATACCTAAATAAGCACCGATCGTAAGCAATATTAACAGTGATATTAACATCTAAATTGAGAAGTTGTTATAGTAGAACTAAAATACCAGATAACAATAATGAACAAGAAAGGAGGAAGGGTGATTGGAGATAAAACTTTCTAAGGATCTTGATCATTTAGGAAGGGGAAAGATAAACTGATTTTCTTCAGACTTTCTAGTGTACATGTTAAAAATGTAAGAGTAATTACCAAAATGACAGAAACATAATATAAAGGCTCTCAACCTTTATAAATACCTTAAAAAAGGTAAAGAAAAAGGAATAAATAAAACTATGTCAATTCAATAAGAGGTATACAAGGAGGAAAAGAATAACATTATAAATAAAAAATCATATAATTGTAGAAATAAGTTCAAACATGTCAGTAATTTTAATGTATAACTAGATTGAACTTGTCAGTTAAAATAAGAACTTTTCACATTCAAAACAGATTTAGCTTTCTTTCTTTTCTTTCTTTTTTTTTTTTTTTAGAGACAGAGTCTCATTTTGTCGCCCTCAGTAGAGTGCTGTAGTGTCACAGCTCACAGCAACTTCACATTCTTGGGCTTAGGCAATTCTCTCACTTCAGCCTCCTGAGTAGCTGGGACTACAGGTGCCTGCCACAGCGCCCGGCTATTTTTGTTGCAATTGCCACTGCTGTTTTAGCTGGCTGGGGCTGGGTTCCACCCTGCCACCCTTAGTATATGGGGCTGGCGCCCTACCCACTGAGCCACAAGCACTGCCCAAATTTAGCTATCTTATGTTAACCATAGACACAGCTTAATCATGAAGGGATAGAAAGGTTGAAAGTAAATGAATGGAAAATATGTGGTGGGAAACTATTACCTGAAAGAATGCTAGCATAGGATCAGCAACTGTAGCTCAAGCGGCTAACACGCCAGCCACATACATCAGAGCTGGCAGGTTCGAATCCAGCCTGGGCCTGCCAAACAACAATGACAACTACAACCAAAAAAAAAAAAAAAATAGCCAGGTGCATTGTGGCCGGCGCCTGTAGTCCCAGTTACTTGGGAGGCTGAGGCAAGAGAATCGCTTAAGCCCAGGAGTTGGAGGTTGCTGTGAGCTATGATGCCACAGCACTCTACCCAGGGCGACAGCTTTGAGACTCTGTCTCAAAAAAAAAAAAAAAAAAGAATGCTAGTGTAGCAAAAATAATGCCAGAGAAAATAGACTTCAAGGTGAAAAAGAACTTTTAAGAATAAAATTTTAATAAAGTAATACTTTACCAAAGAGATGGAACAATTTTGAATCTATGTGTAATGTATAATACCTCTTCAATACATGTGTAGCAAAAATGTCACAGAATTGCAAGAAATGAACAAAGTCACACTTAACAATGGGAGATTTTTCTTGACTATATTTCCTACAGAAAAAGGAAAAGCTGACAAAATGTTAATAAGGATATAAAAGATATGAAAAAACACAGTTAACAAGCTTGATTTAAGCAAGGGTATCCAACCTTTTTTCCCCCTCTGATGCACACTGGAAGAATAAGAATTGTCTTGGGCCGCACATTAAATACATAAACACCAACAAAAGCTAATTAGCAGCAGAAAAAAAGGTCCATGCATCTTTTCTTGATATCCAACAGCACAGATAAGCAAAAAAAGTCCTCACAAAATGAGCATGTGAGTTGAACACTCCTGATTTAAGAGATCTAGCCAGAATCCTTCACCTAGTACATGTTCTTTTTAAGTACACACGAAAAACTTGTAAAATTTGGCTATAAAACCAGTTTCAAGAAATATCAAAAGAGTTTATATCATATAGATACTTTTTTTTTTTTAACCATGATATAATATGACTATAAATCAACAACGAAAAGCCCTACACCTCCCAATAGGGTGACTTTTAGTTTCTGGCTTAAGCAGTTGGGCAGATGGCATTAGTGTCATTTACTGAGATGGAAAAGACTGAAGGAGGAAAAGATTTTGAAGGTGGGTGGAAATGGGGTCAGAGGAAAGATGAATCAGTTCAGCGATGTCTAGCCAACCAGCACCTAGTGAGGTATTGGGATAGATGTATCTCAACTGATTCACCAGCCTTAAATTAATGTGTCTGCTGTAACATACTTCTTTTCAAGGAACCCTCTTTCTATTTTGGAATTTTGTAAATTTGTGTTTGAAAAAAAAAAAATCACACTTTAAGAAATATTGTCAATTAATTGGTCTTGCCTCCACCTAGTGGTATATTTTAGAATAGCAGATGTATCTTTATTAGACGAATTTGTGTACCCAGTATTTTAAAGAAAGCAGGGTTTATAAGACCATCAGTTTCATTGTTCAGAATGTTGCCAATATCAATACTACCTTTATATCCATCTATTAATATTATAAAACTTACATTCTCCCAAACAGAAAAACTTTAATGCACAAAAATTATACAAATAGCTAAAATTTGTTGAATGCTTACTATGTGATAGGTACCATAAGTTCTTTTTTTTTTTTTATTGTGAGACAGAGTCTCACAATGTCATCCTGGGTAGAGTGCTATGGCGTCACAGCTCACAGCAACCTCCAACTCTTGGGCTTAAGCTATTCTCTTGCCTCAGCCTCCCAAGTAGCTGGGACTACAGGTGCCCACCACAACAACGGCTATTTTTTGTTGTTACTGCAGTTGTCATTGTTGTTTTAACTGGCCTGGGCTGGTTTTGAACCCGCCAGCCTCGGTGTATGTGGCCAGCTCTCTACCCAATGAGTTATGGGCACCGTCCATAAGTTCTTCACACAATAAATAATTTACTGAAATCCACACAGCTAGTAATACCAAAGCTGGGATTTTTGAATCTATAATTCCAGAATGCTTAAGCTTCACCACTCTGAACATTGTTTAAAACAGGGAAAAAAATGAAAGCAATTTAAAATTTTAACAATAAAGGGTGGCGCCTGTAGTTCAGTGAGTATGGCGCCGACCACATACACTGCACCGAGGCTGGAGGGTTGGAACCCAGCCTGGGCCAGCTAATCCAACAATGACAACTGCAACAATAATAGCTGGGTGTTGTGGCGGGTGTGTATAGTCCCAGCTACTTGGGAGGCTAAGGCAAGAGAATTGTTTAAGCCCAAGCGTTTGAGGTTGCTATGAGCATTTGAGGTTGCTATGAGCTGTGATACCACAGCACTCTACCGAGGGTGGAATAGTGAAACTCTGTCTCAAAAAAAAACTAAAATAAATTTTAAAAATAAGGAAATGGCCCAGTAAGCTCTAGGATATAAATGTTATAGAATATTATGCAGACATTTAAAATGATAAAAGATTATGTAATTAGATGAAAAACTACTGTATGTATAATATGAAAAATCCAGCAAATGCTGTGCATATTCAGTAGAGCCTCTGTAAGCTGACCATCTAAGCAACTTTAACAAACTGGTCAACATTTGGAGATGGCAACATAAGAAACTAGGCCTACTATATTGATACCTACATGTGGTGCATGTCCAGCCTATGAAAATTAGGTCAATTAAGGAGGTGGTTAATGTAGGGAAGTGGTCAACTATGGAAGTTCTACTGTGGTATGAGATCAAACAAGAATCATCAACAGGGATGATTTCTTCGAAGAACCTAAAGGAAATTTTTGATGAGGAATAGGATATTTGCATCATCTTAAAATGTAACCCCTTCTCCCAGACTTCTTACTAGTTGGAAGGAAAGGAGGGAGGGAGGGAAGGAGAACGGGAGGGAGGGAAGAAGGAAGGAAGGAAAGAAGGAAGGAAGGAAGATTATACAGTGGAAAGATTAAGTTTCAACTTGACTGGATGGTCAAAATTAGTATCACCACAAGTGTGATCTCACCAAATATCTCCGATTGTATGTGAAGCCCGCACACTGTACCCCATGAATTATTATACACAGCTATGACTCAATAAAAAATAATAATAAAAAAATTAGTATCACCTGTGTAAGACAGCTAGCCATGTTGTGCCTCTAGATGTTTGTCATATCTCCATATATATTACACTCTAATATGTTTTTTATTTCATAAGTTTTCAAAAACTTATTTGGAAGTACAAACTTATTTGGAAATACAGTAATTTCAAAAGTATAAGGAGTTAGAAAAATAAAAATAATGCAAAGAACACTTGAATATCTTTTACAAAGATTTAGCTATTGCCAACATTTATACATTTGCTTTATTATTTATTCTTTCTCTTCACACACACAGATTATATTTTCTGAACCATTTGAGTTAAGTTACATATATCATGGCTTTTTGCCTTTTGATATTTCAGCATGTGTTTTTTTTTTCTTTTTAATCTTCCTTCCTCCTCCATGAATAGCTGGTACTACAGGTATGTTATTGCATCTGGCTCAGCATGTATTTCTGAAGAATAGGGCTTTGCTCAATGGTTATTAACTTAATAAATTTGCACTGATATAATGCTTTTATCTAATTTACTGTTGATAGTCCAAATTTTTTAGTTGATCTAATAATGTCCTTTATAGGTTTTCATCCTTCCAGTACAGGTTCAATTTTAGGGTCAAATATTGCATTTAGTTGTCATGTCTCTTCAGCTGCCTTAAATCTGGAACATTTCCACAGCCTTTCTTTGTCTTTTTTGACATTGACATTTTCCAAGAGTACAACTCTCCCACCTTTTTTTTTTTTTTTTTTTTTTTTTAGGCAGAGCCTCAAGCTGTCACCCTGGATAGAGTGCTGTGGCATTACAGCTCACAGCAACCTCCAATTCCTGGGCTCAAGCGAGTCTCCTGCCTCCGCCTCCC
>CAUYRH010071645.1:0-51371 GCA_963574655.1 Perodicticus potto
AATGGGCCAAAAGCTTAGTGTTGTGACCTGTTTTAAGAATAAAGTATCTTGAAATAAAAAAAAAGAAAGAAAAGAAAATGTGGATACAATTTACCAAATGGAACTGGCTGAACTGCAGAATTGTGACTCTCTGAAAGATGCATTCAAGTCAAGCAGCCTTCCTAATTTCTATGCATCTCTCCTCTCTGAGACATATCCTGATCTCAGGAACTACGCACTGAAGATGGCAACCACCTTTGGCAGCACTTATGTCTGTGAACAGACTTTTTCCAGAATGAAACATCTGAAATCTCCAACCAGACCTAGAGTAACTGATGCACACTTGCATCACTTGTTATGACTAGTAGAGACAAATATGGAACCGGACATTGACCATCTCATTAGCCAAAAGCAGGCCCATAATTCCCATTGAAATACTGGTAAGTTTGTTGATTTAACTTTATTTGTTCTTCATTTTGAATACTGTATTTGTTCCTATTTTGATTTTTTACTTCAAAATAAGATATGTGCAGTGTGCATAGGAATTTGTTTATAGTTTTTTGTTTTTTTTTTTTTAACTATATCCGGCCCACCAACAGACTGAGGGACAGTGAACTGGCCCCCTGTTTAAAAAGTTTGAGGACCCCTGTGCTAGATGATGGCCCAGGATAAGGCATTTGCTTCATCTGAGATCCTAGCTGTCTTAGTCCCATTTAGTGTCACCATAACAGAATACATGGGATTGGGTATTTTATGACAGAAAGAAGTTTGTTATAGCTCACAATGCTGGACTGGAAAGTTCAAGATCAGGCAGCCAATTTGGTGAGTCTCTTGCGGCTTCAACTTGGTGGGTGTGACCACCAGATAGATCATTCATCTATCATCTATCCTTTCCTTCACTCACTGATCGATCTATTCATTGGCTCATCCATCCAACCATTGATCTGGGGATCAGGAATCTCTAAAACACTCTCCATTTGATTCTGATTTCACCCAGCCTAGCATTTGCTTGTGGATAGTTATTTCTTTGGGGACTAAATCTGAACCGCTGTGCAGGCAAGAGCTGTCTTAGTTTAGCTTTGCCCCCAAAGCAGATCCTGAGATGAAGATTCAAGTGTGGTTGATTTATTTTGGAGGTGATCCCTGGAAGTACAAGTGAGGAAGTAGAGAAAGAGAGATGGGGGTGGTGAAGTCAGATAAATAAAGGGTGCCTTGATGAGATCATAGACATCTGAGGTTCAATCCTGTTGGCCTTCCATGAAACTTTATGGAAGACTTTAAATAATCCATCGAAGGATAGGAGATAGGCATTTATCCCTGGTTAGTTGAGTGTTGGGAGGGTTGTTAACTCCTCAACAATTCTGGATTGTGCTCCCAAGGACTCCTAGAAGGCCCCCAGGGAGATGAGAAAAGAGATGAAGATGCCAGCAGTGGCTCCTGGTCCACAGTTTCAGATAAACTTAGGTGCATCTAGGGGACATGGGGTGAGGCAATGACAACTATCATAGAGACCATGCCTGTCTTTTTTACTGCTGCATCCCTGGGGCCTAGAACAGTCTTCAGCCAAGTATATGGCTATAGCAGGTGCTCAGAAAGTATTTGATAAATCCTTTTGCCTGCCAGACCTTGAACCAGGTACTGGTTAACACTAATAATTCCTTTTTTTTTTTTGAGACAGTCTTACTATGTCACCTTCGGTAGAGTGCTGTGGCATCATAGCTCACAGCAACCTCAGACTCTTGGGCTTAAGCGATTCTCTTGCCTCAGCCTTTCAAGTAGCTGGGACTACAGGTGCCCACCACAACGCCCAGCTTTTCTTTCTTTCTTTTTTTTTTTTTTTTGTAGTTGTCATTGTTGTTTAGCTGGCCAGGTTCGAACCTACCAGCCTTCGTGTATGTGGTCGGTGCTATAACCAGTGAGCTACAAGCACCAAGCTAACACTAATAATTCCTTTAATCCCTCCTAGCTATACCTCCTTCCAAGTCTAGACTCTGTACCATCCCCTCTACAGCATCCTCAGTCTTTTCACTGTTTCCGTTCCACCCTGAGAGGGGTTGCCAGGGGCTTGTGAAATTGGAAAGCTCCCTCCACTTCACCCCATGTGTGGCTCTGCCAGATCATCCTGCTAGTGTCCCTGGCTAGAGGCCCGGGGCCCACCTGTCCCCTCCTGAACCCCACACTGGCAGACATCATGCTCACAGCATCACTGTGGAATCAGTTGTAGTCAGACTTTTGAAAAGACTGGATCCAGATCTCCAGGAGGCAGAGGCATTGGCCTTGGGAGCAAAATTTTAGAGGTTCCAAAGAAACAAACAAATCAGCAAGCAAGGTAAATAATATTGTAATGCAATATTTTTAAAAATCAAAATTAATGCAAAAGTAAATCATGATATTCAAAATAAATGTTGAATAAAATGATAAAAAGTTTGAAATAAAGGCATTTTTTGTTGTTGTTGTTATTGTTGTTGTTTTGCCTCAGACTCCTATACGGCTCGGCTTAGCACTGCTACTGATTTTGTGCTGTCTGAATGTCACTGTTAGTGATCCAGCATGCTTAAGAATTTTGGAAAGAAAAATACTGCTGTCTGTAACTTTAGAATGCATTTTTTAAAAGGTGGATTGGTAGAAGGATAGCTGGATAGATGTGGTATAGATAGTGTTGTAAAATGTTGCTGTTGTTGTTGTTGTTTTTGTAGAGACAGAGTCTCACTTTATCGCCCTTGGTAGAGTGCTGTGGCATCACACAGCTCACAGCAACCTCTAACTCCTGGGCTTAGGTGATTCTCTTGCCTCAGCCTCTCAAGTAGCTGGGACTACAGGTGCCTGCCACAACGCCTGCTATTTTTTTGTTGCAGTTTGGCTGGGGCTGGTCTCAAACCCACCACCCTCGGTACGTGGGGCCAGTGCCCTACCCACTGAGCCACTGGCACTGCCCACAGTGTTGTAAAATGTTAATCATTCAGTCTAGGCAGTGGGTGTATGTATGTTTGTTCAGTGTAGAATTCTTTCACCTTTTTTGTATGTTTGACATTTTTCATAATATTGAAAAGGAAAAAATAAAAGAGCAATAGGAAGGATACCCAAGACTGGCCCTGAGGTCAGACCAGCCCCACTCATGAATCCAGGGCTGTCTAGGGCTGGACTTCCCACCAGGCACACCCTTACCACAGTGAGTTCTGAGCCCTCCAAGGGACCTGTCCCCTCCTTGACCAAAGGTCTCTCTGACTTTTGTCCCTGAAGTCCCCCCTGGGATAGCAAGACCTGGATCCCCTCCACTCCCTGGATGGTCCTCACAGAGGCCATTTGGCTCCCTATCTCCCTCTGAGGTCCCTAAGTCCCTGGGATATGTCATGTCATGTAACAAGAATATAGCATCCTTCTATGTAGTGGGGGGTGGGGCAGGAATGACCAGAAGCCTACCTGGGAAATGTTGAAGACCTGTAATAAAGCAATAGAAATAAGCAATAATTATCAACTGGGCAGAATCATTCAGGATTTGGGTGTGCAGGAAAGAGTTTACCCCAGTTACAAAGGGGGAGAACATTCTTTGAGGCAGGCAGCTTTTACTCTATCTCTGCTGGAGGGCAAGGCAGTGTGGTCTTGGGACTGGTGGTTGGGCTCGTGGGTTCTACCAAGGCTAGAGGCCGGGTGCACCAACACACCTCTCGGGCCTAATGCAGGTAGTGACGGATTGTCAGAGTGCACAGCTCCTGGAGCCAGGATGCACCTTCAGAACTGACCCCAGAGGCCTGAGGGGGTGAAACCAGATTGAACCTCTTATCAATTCCACCAGCCTGACAGAGCTATCTGCTTCCTTGGACTACTACAAAGAACCCACTGAGGAAAGAGCTTAGGGCTTCCCCCTTTCAATGTCCACCTAAGCACTCTGGTGGTGGGGATGGGTGGTTAGCATTTTGGAGATGGATCCCATCTTTTCCTGCTTCCCATTGCTCCTAGTAGCCCAGAGGGAGTCTGGGTGATTGGTGTCCTGCTGAGAAGGGTTTAGGGTTCCCCTTGGGGCATCCAGGGGTCTGGTTCTCAGCCTCTGTCATCTTCAGCATTCGTACTTCTTCCACTCCTAGACAAGGGAAGCTGCAAGCTGAGCACGAAACCTGGAGCCGGGATCAATGGAGCAGATCCAGGCCAGCCATGGAGATGGCAGCTGCTGCCAGAGCTTGCCTAGTGTCTGTTTGTTCTTTTAAAGACTGGAAGGACTGAGCTGGTGTGGAATGATGCTCCCCCATTCCCTTCCACTGTAGAAGTTGGGGCTTTATCCGAAGGCCAAAGCCTGAGCTTGGACAGCGAACCCCAGGATCCTCTGAGAAACTGTGGGCGGTTGGGCAGGGGGACGAACAATCAGCATCCACCCCCAGGCCTGGGAGACATCAGTGGTCAGAGAAGGACTAGAAACAGAGACCCCTCTGACTAGTCGTGGATCCTGAAAACACAACAAAGAGGAACTCAAGAACAGTAGCAGACATCTCAAAGGGCCCTTTTAAAGCATTAGAGGTAAAGTGCCCCAAGGGCACTGGGCACTGGATCCTACCCTTCTCCCCCTTCCACAACCCCTGCTGTGGCTGCAGAACCAGGGTGATGCGAGATCACCTCTGTTGCATCACAGAGCACGCCCACACATTTACAGAGGCACTCTCTACACTCAGATGCAGCCTCCTCCACCCCACACTTGCATCTTCACTTGGTGTCTCATACATGCCCCTGGCAGGAAGAAACACATGTCCAACTTTGGGTATTCCCCAGAGATCTTTGCCCTGAACCATTCACACCTGGAAGAATAATTCCAAACAAAGCCTCTGCCTCGGTGGTGGCTTCTGCCAGTGAAAGAGGACCTGGGAACAGCCCAGCAGTCCTGCGCTCCCAGCTCCCATCTGGAAAGTCTGACCCTGACCCTTCAATAGTCCTGCGATGGGTGCTCCTATAGACAGAGCAGGTGCTGCAGCCCATTTGGATCTGCACCAAAAAGGCTAGACCTTTTGGGTAGTACAGGCAAATAGGCTCTGGGAGATCAGGGGCAACTAGGATCTGAATGGCTCCGGGCTGTTGATTCTAAAGAGCCAATTTCTCTGCTGTGGCTGTGTAAACTTGAGGGGTGCTTCTCCTATGGCAGAGATGCCCTAGAGACTGGGTTGACCTCTGACCCTAGGGGGGCTGGTGAAATACACACCCACTTCTGACTTGCTTTTTAGCTCTCTTCCCAGGCTGTTATGGATTTCTGCGGGTCCCTCTTTATTGCCTTACTCCGCCATAGTAGACTGTAAGTTTCAGGAGGGCAGGGCTGAGTTTGTCCTCGCACCCAACACAGTCCCAGCCCCGATATTTAATATTAGTTGAACAAACTTACAGGGTTTTGTACATAAAAGCTCCCCCCACCTCGCACACCCCTCAGGATCCGCTGGTGAGAGGAAACCCAAATTCTCAAATGGACCCGCCCCAGGGAAGAGATTCAGAACAAACTGTCCTGGCGACTCGTAGGGGACCGCTACTGCATGCTTCTCTTCCGAACACCTGAAGTGCCTCCTTTTGGTCGAGCCAATCTCCGGAGCTCCAGGCCACTCTCCCTTTTAACATCACTCTGTTCCTCCATGTCCTCTTCCTTCACTGGGCCGGAGCTGGTTCCCCCACCGCCCACCGCGACGGGATCCCGGCTGGTGCAAACGTACAGAATCGGCTTGAGACCGCGTACGCCTTTGTTTCTTCTTTATTTGCGGATATAATTATGCACCGCACTCTAAATTAGAGATAGATTTTTTTTCTGATAATACATTTCATCTTATTCACCACGAGCACACCACACGCACAGTAGAACAGTTCCACAACCTGATAAATTGCACAAGATGAATTTGGATTCCTGAAAACCTGCAGGCAAGCCGGCCCCGCCGCGGCTTCTCGCCTCCCGGCTTCGTTGAAGGAAATCGCCCACCCGAAATTGATTTCGCGGTCAGCCTTTCCAGTTGCAGAGTTGAAACGTCTCCAGAATGGGAAGCGCTCTTGCTGGAAACGGCTGGACACTGTAGATTCCGAGCACTGGATGGGTATGAAATGTCCCCCCAAGGTTCAAGTTTCTGCGCCTGCGAGCTGCGAACCCTTCTCTCCTTTCTCACCTGCCTCAGTGACTGGAACCAAATCGTCAGGGCCTCTCCTAGGAGGACAGAAATCCCTGACCGTAAATACGCCCCGCCTTCCCTCCCCCAACCGGAGTGTTGTGGAAAAGGACAACAGAAACGCAGACGCGATGGATCGTGAATCCCTAACCCCTCCCACCCCCCATCCCCGAATAATCAGAAACTAGGACCCAGAGATGTTTAAAGCTTGGCTTCCCAAGCGCTGCTGCAGGGCGCACGAGGCTGATGAGGGTGGGGCGGGTGGAAGAGCGGAGAGCGCGGGAGCGCGGCCGGGGCTGGCCTCTGCGCCCTAGTCCTCCGCGTTGGTTCGGTAGGCCTCGATGAGGCCCTCGAGGGAGTGCACGAAGCCTGACACGCTGCAGATGCCGCCGATGACGAAGATGGCGACGTCGAAGAAGACTTGGTGCCACAGCAGCTTGCGCCAGAGCAGGCGCAGGTGGAAGAGGCTGGGCAGCAAGAAGCAGAGGCCGGCGCCCGTGAGGCTGCCGGTGAGGCCCATGAGCAGCGCGAAGTGCGGCACGTAGATGGCCATGAGCAGCGTGAAGACCACCAGCGCGCAGCGCAGCGTCAGCCCCCACGACTTGAGCCGCCCGTCGCCGCCGTAGCAGGCGGGGAAAAAGGCGCGGCTGCCTTCCTGGAACAGCGACTTCTCCAGCACCTCGACGGCAGCGAAGAACGGCAGCGGGTAGGACAGCAGCGCCTTGGCCACCAGAAAGATGTTGACTACGGCGCGGATGGAGCCGGGCAGGTTATCCGTTATCACCTCCTTGGTCTCGTCGGCCCAGGTGAGGTAGGCGACTAGCGCGAAGAGGCCCTTGAGCACGCAGGCGGCGATGTGCGTCCAGTTCATCATGCAGTGGAACTCGCTGGGCTGCTGCATGTTGCCTTCCAGCGACGGCAGGAAGATCTGCGACGTGTAGCTGAACACGATGATGCCGATGGAGATGGGAAACTTCTTGACATCGATGTAAAATTTGACCTTCTCCCAGGCCCAGTCGCGCGCCCTCGATAGACAGTACGCTATGACCAGGATGTTGATGACGAAGTGGGCCAGAGTGCACAGCAAACTGAACTTGGACACAGCCTTGAGGTTCTTAAGGAAGGCGCAGGGCAGCAGCACGGCTGTGGCGATGATGGACCAGGACTTCTGTGATACAGGCAGCCCCGGGAAGCTGTTGTACATGAGGTTGCCGCTCACCACCACGTACAGGATGCACGTCATCACCAGCTCGATGATTTGCGCCACGTTCACCACGCGGCCGCCCAGCGTGGGGAAGCGCGGAGCGCAGCAAGCGTTGGCTATGGCCACATACGAGTCCCGCACGCGCACCACCTCGCCGTCCTCATTCTCCTCGTACAGGCATGCTATGAGGATCTTACCGGTGTAGCAGCACACCACAGCAGCGAAGATGATGAGGAACAACCCCAGGTAGCCGCCGTGCAGGATGGCGTAGGGTAGGCCCAGCACGAACATGCCCTGTGGAGCGGAGAGGCAACCAGACGGGGGCGCTCAGCGGCCGTGGTCGAAGCGAAGGGGTCCTGAGGGCATGGCTTAAAACTACGGACTGAGCGGGCCCTAAGGGGAGTGAGAATTGGGCCTAAACCACAGGGCAGGGGGAAGTTAGGCTGCAATGAGGGTGTGGGGAGGAGGCTAACCCAGAGCCCGGTTGCTGAGTCCAATGTGGAAAGGGAGGTATTTAAGGAATAAAAGAAAAGTACGTTAACAGCTGCGAGATAGGGAGAAGGCTGAGAATAAGGAAACCCCCCTCACGGGGGGTGGGTGGAGGTTGTTTCTGGGGACAGAACCAGTTTGGGGGACCAGGAAAGAGATGAGAAGGGGAAGGAGGGAGCGGGGTCGGGAAAGGGCGCTGAGGAAGGTAGAGAGCTAGGTTTGAGCCACAGAGAAGGAGGGGACGGGATTTAAGGTGGGGCTGGAATGGGGTGCACAGATGCTAAAGAGAGAAACACGAGTGTCTGTCTACCGGCCAAAAAGAAGGAGGAAGCGCTAAAGGCACAGGGAGCGGGAAAGAAGACAGGGTTGAGAGGAAAGGGGCTGAAGGTGGAGCAAAGCCAGGGGAGGAAAGCACGGGGGAATGTGAAGATGCTGGTGGAGGGTTTTGGAGAGTGGGGCGCGAGGGAGGAAAAGGGTTGGAAATCGCGAGTCTCAGGAGAAACCGGAGTTGTTTTGGGCCCGGGCGGTCCTGATGCAGGGTACTAAGTGGAAATGACAGGAGGGCGCAGGATGAGGAGCTCCCCTCCCCCTGCCCCCAAAGCCAAATCAAGCAGGAGGCTGGAGCCAGACGCTGTGGGGTAGGACGGGAAGGCTGCGGACGTAGGGTCTATAATCCACGTGGGGAAGAAGAGCTAACGAAATCTATGGTCCCCGAGGCCCGCGAGCCTCCAGCCTCCAGCCCTGGTCTCCCTCTGGGCCTACCGAACGGGGCCTTGAAAGACGCCCTGGGGAAGGCGCGGGAGACAAAGAAAGCGGTCGTGGCCCCCAGGTCGGAAGATTCCTGTCCCTGCTCTCTGGTCCTTCAAGGTAATCTCTGGAGGAAGAAAATCTGGAGCGGAAGCCGCCCCTGGGCATCTAGCGTGCAGGGCCGGGCGGAGGCCTGCTGAGCCCAAGAGCCGGAGCAACGCGTTGGCGGCCTCCTGCTTCCAGAAAACTGCGTCCTGCGTCCCAGTGACCCTGAGCTCCAGGGACGCCGCGCGGCCAAGCCGCCAGACTGAAGCTTCCTCTGCCTCCAAAACCTGGACCTGCCAGCCCCTGCCAGTTCTGGGGGTCGTTGTGAAGGCTCCAGACACGCTCTGGGAGGAGTCTGGCGCCGCCTGGTGGGGAGTTGGGGGGTGGGAGTAAGGGGAGAGGTCGGTGGGCCTAGAGAGCTCGCCGATTCTTAGCCTCTGGAGGGGTTTCACCAGGGCTATACACCGAGGAGCTGGCCGCCTCTTTACGGTGCAGCCGGGATTTCGGGTAAGAGGGGTGAGTCTGTGCTCGCTGGAGTGCAGCGGACCCTGAGTACTGGTGTGCGCACACATGTGTGCGTTCTTGTGCGCAGGCCTCTACGTCTCCAACAGCGCTGCACCAGAAGGAGCAGGTTGGGTTCTGTCTGCATGGGTCTCTGCGCGTATGCTTGTTCTGTTCAAGCGAGTATGTGTGTGCTTAGTATGTACAGATATGTGCTTCTGCGTGGGGGGACATAAGGGTGTATGCAGGTGCATTTGGGGATAGTACTGTGGCCTATATATGGATATGCATGGCATGTGCGCCTGTGATAGCGTGTTTGTTCCGGGGAAGGGGGGCTGTGGGCCTGTGTGCCTGCCTGTAGGTGTGCGCGTCTATTCCTGTGTGTCGGGGGAGGAGACTCCTAGCTCAGAGATTTCCCCCTCTCCTTTCCTTCTGAAAAATGCAGCTGTGAATCCATTCCAGAGTCCTAGGCGATACGTTTCCCCCCAATCCTGATTTTCTTTCTCCCTCATCCCTTCCCGCTTTCCTCCCCTCCTTTCCTTCGCTTTGCAGTGTTGGACAGGTGTCTCTGAGCGAACCTCAGCCTAGCTGTCCTACAGCTGGCTGGAGGGGATGTGGAAGAGGGCGAGAGATACCGCCCGCAGGCGCAAGTCCCCACACAAGGTGGGAGGGATTGAAGAAAGGGAGATTCTCGGTAGCCATAGGGGTTCTCTGGGCCTTGATTGCCGGGAGAATCGGTTGGGGGCAGAGCCCGGCACGCCGAGCTGGGGGCGGGAGTACAGGCGGAGCTGGGAATCCCGCGCTCACCTGGATGGCGTTGGTCACGTTCCAGCCCGCCTCCCACGCCGTGATCTTGGGCTTGTCGTGGCCTCCGAACTCGCCACCAGCTCCCATCGCCTGGTCCTTGGATCCCGAGGGCGGCAAGGGGGCGCCGCTGCCGCGCTGATAATGGATGTCCCCCTCGACGGGCGGCTCAGCACCCTCGTCCCCGCAGGGCTCACCCTCGGCTTTCAGTATGTCCATCTGCAGGCCCTGACGGTGCTCAAAGTCGAGGTCGTCGCAATGCGCGAAGCCCACTGCCTCCTCATCAGTGGCCGCCTGAAAACCCATCCTGGCGAACATGCCGCTAACCTTGGCTTGGGATTTGTTGGATACGGATGTAGCCACATTGGACAGCTTGCTGCGGAGCAAGGTGGCCATGGTGGCGACGAGGCCAGAGGAAAGGACAGGAGCCGGGGATGCGGGGGACGCGGGGCAGGACGGTGAGGGCTGGGGGCCGCAAGGCCGCTATCTCCGCTCGCTGTCCCCGCTGCTGTGCCCCGGGGCTCTCTGGCTCATGACCCTCTCGGCTGGCGTTCGAAGCTCGCTCGGGACCGGACCGGACTGGCAGGCAGAGGGACTGGCGGAGCGGCGGCGGTGGCTAGTGCACTGCGGTGCTGCCGCCGGGCGCAGGCTGGGCGGCGGCGGCGGCGGCGGCGGCGGCGTCAGAGCAGCTACGCGAAGCTGGCGCGGCGCCCCCTCCCGTGCGCGGCCCGGTGCGCTCCCGCCTCTCGGAATCAGGCGGCGCGGGGGTGGGGGTTGCAGAGGGGAAACACCGGAGGCAGGGGGCGTGAGGAAGGGACAAGCAGAAGAGAAAAGGGGCAAGGAGGGATTCAGACGTGAGGAGAGGGCAGGAGAAGGGCGCCCTTGGGAAGGAGGCGGGAGCGAGCAACCGAGGGAGGGAGCATCGAGGGGGGGAGGGGGGCGAAGTGCTGCATTTCTGGGGGAGGTGCTAAGCTCGGATTCTGGCCCTTCCCACCTCGTCGCCGCAGGGAGGGAGGGGACCGAGGTGGGCTGACTCGAGCTGTCCCCATCTCCAGGACCACCCCTTCCCGAGTCCCGGAGCTGTGAGGCCTCAGATCCTGGGGCCAAGGACTGGTCTGGGCGCCCAGAAAGCCAGTAAGATAGACTTACCTGTTTCTGGTGGTGCGGGTGGTCTGGGCGTCAGTCTGTCCACCTGGCACCCACCACTCATGCTTAAACCCGGTGGCAAGTCCTCCCCGAAGGCAGAAGTGGCTGGCATGGATCTCTCTCAAGGGGGCTCAGGCCCAGCCTGGGGGACTCGGTCACCGGGGCTGTCTACGCCCGTCCAGGACGCCGCGATGGAAGCGATTCTGCAGGTCGCTCGCCACCAAGCGCTCTTCAAATGTGCGCAGAATGAAGGTGAAAGGTGGGCTTTTCGCTTTCTTTTCGTTTGGGAGTCTGGAAGGAAGACACCTCTTGGCAGCCTTGTGGCGGGTCTGCAAATGTCCACGCAGAGAGGGACGCAGCCGGTGGCGGTACGTGAAGTGGAAAAAACGGCTCTCGGCGCGGTGGGCTCAGCGCAGAGTCGCGCGGTGCGCTCGGCCTCTGCTCCGGGGCTGGAGAGGCTCGGACCGTTTCTATTGAGTGCGGTGCGGGTGAGCGCGAGTGAAAGAGATCGCGGACAAAGACCGATACTGTATCAGATATTGCTTGGGGCTGGATCTGTGTGGACTCCGAGAGTGAAATTTGGCAACCGTGTGTAGTCCGTGTCTGTGTGATTTCGTGCGCATTAGAGGCTATGTGGGTGCGGAGCTTGTGCTGGATTGCGTATGTATGTGTGTTAAAAAATAGGGTTGCCTGTGTTTGTGTCTGTGTGAGTCCCCTTGTAGTTGTCTCCGTTGTGGGTCCGCTGCCCTGCGTATGTCTCCAGCTGGGCTCGTGCCCCTACTTCTAAGCAGTAAGCCGGAGGCGTCGACCTGGCAGGCCCAGCCTAGGTGCAGAAGTAGCAGCTGACTGGAAGGGCGTGGGGCAGAGAAACTGAAGGAAACAAAAAAAGGTTGGGCCCCCAGTCTCCCCTCTCTGAAGGCCCTTTCTCTCTGGGAATCCCAATCTCCTCCTCCTCTGCAGTATTTCTAGATTAGCTCACGTCAGCGCACAAGTAGGGCGGCCTGAGGGCTTTGACCCGGGAGTTTGGAGCTGCCAAGACAAGATAGGCTTCCCTCTCCATACCCCTCCAGCCTCTCCCACCGATCACCTCGGTCTCCCTCTAGATAGGGAACCTCCACCAGGTTGGAAAGAGATGCTCCTCACCCCTCCCCTGCACCCCATTTAAATCCCTCCAGGACATCTGGAAAGCCCTTACCCCCTGTGCAGGAGCCAAGACAGAAACTCCCTTGTCTCCAGCCATTACGGCAGAAAACAACCAACACATGTACGAAAAAAATGCTCTCCTTGGAGCCCTTCCCCAAACAAAGACACTCCAAGTCATGATAGGACTCAGAACAAAGACAAGAAGGAGATTCTTCCTCCTGAGACACAGAGCTCCTCTCCTCCAAAGAGGTTTTGATGTAGAACTGACCCCCATCCCAGAGATCTGCCCTATACAGAGACTGGCAAATCCCAATCCCCAGATGCAGGAGAGAGAAATTCTTTTCCTTACAGATTCCTATAGACAAAGATCTGCACCTCCCAATCCTCATCCCCTCCACTATGTTCCTGGCGAAATTGTTTTGGCCCACATGCCAAGATCTGGGCAGAGGTTGGGTGTGTTCGCAGGGTTCCCCAGTGCCTCCTTCCCCACAGGCACACCCAGATTTTAGGATGGCCATCGATGCCTTCTTTGGCAAGTGAATCTAAAGTACCTACTTTCCTTTTCCTTTATGATGGTCATTGCCATGGGACCCAAGGTGGACTGTGATTTTCTTTCGTCAGTAAGAAATGGGGTCATTTATTCTTTCATTCAATGAATCTTCTGACAGCTCTTATCATGCATGTGACTCATGTCTGGCCATCTGAGGAATCATCAAGATAACTCAAACATGGTCCCTGCTTACAGTTCCCACCCCAATTCTTGGGTCTGGGAGTGACCTCTGAGACAGTTCCTCCAACTCTCTTTTCTATGATGCTTAAGCCACCCCTAAAACATCCCAGCAGAGCCTCATTTTCATTCTGGTTTAACAAATAAGTGAAGTGTCCTGCTCAAGGTCATACAAAGTCCAGGTCAAAGCCAGTCTAGAACCCAGGAATCCTAAGGTTCCCTCCAGCGTGCCTTACTCTCTCCATGACCTCACCTTGTCCTTGCATCCTATTTCCCTAGTGTTTGTTTGGTATTTTGCCACCTCACTGTCCAAAGAGATGAAATTCGATATCCAATTCCAGTCCCTCTGGCTATAATCAAGTGCCGAAGTTGGGGAAGGAGACCCTCTGTGTCTCCTCTTTCCTGCTGTTTGCAATAAATGCCTCTTCCCAGGCTGAAGGCAGATGTGAGGAGCTCTCGAGCAGCCCACCCCTTACTGAAAAATTCTGCTCCATCAGGTACTAATTCTGTGACATTGGACCACTGCTTAAATTCTCTTAGCTCCCATTTCCTCTAATTAAAATGTCAAAATAATGACAGTATGGTGAAATTATTGAGAGAAGTCAATGAGATCTTGTCTATAAAATATTTAGCACGTGCTAGGTGCCCAATACTTGGTAGAAATATTTTCTTTTATTTTTAAAATTTTATTATTGTTGTTACTATACCCAATGGTTTGGGGAGAAGGAGGTGAATGTATAAGAAAAAGCCAGTGATTGGATCTGAGAGTCGAGTGAGTTGGAAGGTACACTCTTCTGTCTTTGCCCTACCTCTCTCTGTCCCTACCTTTCCAGGCCTGAAAGGAGGAAAGGGAATTGGACATCAGGAGTAAGGCAGAGGGCAGAGGACCTGGTGGGCAGCCCAGGAGAAAAATAGGATGACAAACCTGGCTGGTAGTGAGCTTGGCCGTGCTCTTGGGAAGCCATCAACCTCCAAATTCTCCCTCTAGGGGCACCCCCTGTGAGAGGATTTTGCAGCAACCTGCTTCCCCAGTTGAAACACACCACATTGTGTGTACACTCACATACAGAGAACAATAAGCAACTGATAAATGCACAAAGATGTGAGGACCAACATACAAATCCAAGTACACTGGTAAATTACAGATTGACAGAGCAACACAAACAGGTCAGGGACAGGTCAACACAGACAGACACACATAAGATTCGAACCATGACTGCCTGCCAGGACTGTGGGTCTGTCTGTATGGGCTTAAGTAAGACACAGTACAAAGATAGGCTTACACATGGGGAGGGGGCATACACACGCTGACAAGCCCCCCCAAAATCAGACAAACACACATACACACACACAGAAATTCACATTGAGACCAATAGTTAGGACGACACCTGTGTGATCACTGACAGGGAATAGAGGAGAGAATAAAGGGAGGAAAGAGGCAGAGGACAAGCAAGGAGAGGGCAGCAGTGAAGCACATGTGCCAGCCAGAGCCACCAGCCAGTGGGACACAAACAGGCAGAGTTGTCCCTGTCTTCCCCTTTGTTAATGCCAAAACCAAGATCTTGAGGGAGCAGGAGCTGTCACTGCCCAACCCAGGAGTGGCAGGAGGCTGTTCTCCCAGGGTCACACAGGGTCCTACCATCTTGGATGGGGGCTGGGCTGCCCTAGAGGGAGAAGGTGAGGGGCTCCTAGGATTCCTGCCCAGGCCCATGAAGCAAGGGCTTCTGGATCAGGATTTTGATCAGGAAGGCTCTGGATAAAGCCACTGAAGCCAGAGTCCAGGTGAAAACGCTCCTCCCCCCCATACACATACACATACATAAGCTCAATCTCATCTTTCATGTCTTCAGTACCTAGGGGGTTAAAAGCCTGGCTAACAGAGTTGGAAACACTTTGGGGGAATAAATAGGGTTAAATAGAACTGGGCTTATCTCCCAGAGCAGAGGGAAACATGGGGGAGGGGGACACAGGACCCTTGAATTAATGGCCTGGAAAGCCAACATCATGAGCATCATTTTCGGGCTGAATGATCACAGACAGACCCCCTCCCTCTCCCCAGACTATGGCTCAGAGCCCTCCTTTTCTGGAGCAAAGTCTGTCTGTGAGCCTTTTGCTGCTGTGGAGACCAGCACTGGCTCTGTAAATTAGCCACACAGCAAGCTTTGGTGGGGGGCATTGGTGAGGTTTCTCTTACAGCTGGAGGAAGCCATGCTCATCTTGCTCCAAATCAGAACAATTTCCTGATGCTATTTAAATCCCTGGGTGCAAGGGGAAAGAGGGGCAGGCAGCAAGGCTGAAGACAGCAAATGGGCAGCCCATACATGGAACAAAGATCCTGATTCTTCTCCCTTCAGTAGAACAAATCGAGTGAGACCATGGACAGTGTAGGTGCTGTCTCTGCTAGCTCAGGTAAGACATTAAAATACATTAATGACTATGAATATTTTAGCAGTTCTCTTGCACAGGTAAGAAGCATCAGAGGTGACCCAGCAGAGTCTGGATGCCTTGTCAGAGACAGTGTCAGAGGAATCCTGCCTCAGGGGAAGGGAGGCTGGATTTCATAACTTTTGGGCTTTCAGGTTAACACCGTCTACGCTGATAGCTCTCAGAAGGGGCCAGGGTGCAGGGGACACAGGGACACAGCCTTGCCCTATGTAGCCTTTAAAACCAAGAGAAGCTGTCTGCAACCAAAGGAGGAGCCCTGGACATGACCAGCCCTGGGTTAGACCAACGATTTCCTGCCCTTTTCTGAGAACACAGCCTCCAAATATGCGGGGAGGCAGGAAGCATGTCAGCTTGGCTCTCCACTGTATCCTCAGCATAAGAGTAGACCCCCAATATACATTCATGGGTTGAATTAAATTGGTATAACTAGTTGACATGTACAATGGCCGAAGTCCAGCTCTGAATTCTGAGTTCTGGAGCGCTTCTAAATGAATTTGACTTTTATGCCCATATCATCTTCTGTATAGTTGAAAAACAGTCATACATGCATGTGTGAAACGTGATTTTTGTTCTTCTAGCCCTTGGAGTGCCCTACTGGATTCAAAGACTTCTTGCAGCATCATTCAGCACCCTTACAAATCTGTGGGTCCCCAGTTAGGACAACTGGGAGAGACAGCTAGGGTGGAGGCTCTGACTTCCATTGGCCTTGCAACAATGATCTTGGACTCCAGGAGACTGAAGGGGTTTATGTCTGACTTCCTGTACCCTTGAGCCTGTCAATGCAGAGCTCACCTCTTTATTGAGTGTTCTTTGCCTGCCAGACTTGAAACCACTTTGTGGGGATTGTTTTCTTAATTTTCACAATCCTGAGGCTAATTCACTTAGTCCTCCCCTGCAGGACTGCACGTGGGGAGTTGGTTTTGGATACTTGGATGGGCACAAGCAAGGGGAAGGGTGAGGTCAAAACGCATTGATGGGGGTAATCTTGGGTAATTGAGGGTAAGAGAGCTGCAAATGATGCTGGCTTTAGTTAGAAGCCTCCAGGGTCACCCTTTGCTGGTCAAAGCCTGCCCCCACCCAAACCTAAAATAACCCACCTCGCTGAATACCATGGACCAAATTATGATACCCTCCCAAATTCATATGTTAAAGGAATAACTCCCAATGTGCCTATATTTAGAGATAGGGCCACTAAAGAAATAAATGAGGTTAAAAAAGGTCAACAGGGTGGGGTCTAGATCTGATAGGATTAGTGTCCTTTTAAGAAGAGACATGGAGAGCTCTTTCTTTCTCCACCATGTGAGGACACAGGAAGATGGCTGCCATCCGCAAACCAGGAAGATAGCCCTCTCCAGAGTCCAGTCCTGCTGCACCTTGATCTGGGACTTCCAGCCTGCGGATCTGTAAGAAAATAAGTTTCTGTTGCTTAAGCCACCCAGGCTATGGCATTTTGTCAGAGCAGACGGAGCAGACAAAGACACTGAATGCCACTGCCAGCCCCCACCTAGTTCAGTGACTAGAGATTTTGCTAGGTAACAGCCCCTATGGGCACAGGATGAAGTTGCAGATTTTTTTCTCCAGAAACACACAAAATGTTGCACAAGCTTTCAAATCCCCCAAAGTGCATGGTGAGTCCATGGCCTCTAGCCTAAGAGCCCAATCTAGATGTTTCTTCTCTTCCACTTGCCTTGAGTGCTGAAGTCAGGTGAGTTGTCAACATTAACATTTAGCAAATGTTTATTCTCTGCCAGGTGCTGGGCTAAGTGCTTTGCCTGTGTTATGACATTGTCCACAAGCCTTACAACATCCCCGTGAACAGGGATTGGTTTCACATTCATTTTACAGCTGAGGACACTGGCATGTAAAAAGGAACTGTGGCTTGCCCAAAGTCTCACAGCTAGATGGTGGCAGATCACGGATTCAAAAGCAGGATCAGAGCTGTCCTTATGACCTCGGCACTTCGGCTGACCCTGTCTAGAAGGGATTGGGTCTGTGGGCTCTGAGCTAAGTGCTAAGACCCTCCAGGGAAGGTCTGAGATCAAGATCTGACTCTCTCTAGCTGTATGTGTCTCTATCAGTGCTGAGGCATTCTCCCTGTACTGACTGGTGTGTACACCCACTCTGGACCCTCTTGTCTCCTTCCTGACTATGTAGCCAACTTCCACCAGAGAGGGTGGGGGTGGCACTGCCAGTCACACAGGAGGTGCTCAGAAGAGCCTGTGGTATCACTAAAGCCTGGGGCAGGTCTGGCCTCAGTGGGCTCGGCCCTGTGTCCTGGGCTTTCTATACTAAGAGTACACAGCTCCTCCCCATAGGATGGTTTAAACTTGTATGGCTGATAGAGACTACTGGGACATTTATTGTTTCCTAACTTGCGTGAGCTTTCTCTTAGAATTGCTTAATTTTATATTATATTATTGTATTTTATATCTAAAATAAAATCTACCTACCGATTCTAGGCCTCCTGGATGCCCAAATACTGCTTTAATTGCCATGAGCCTTAGGACAAAAGAACAGTTGGGGGCTAAATGCTGAAGCCTGAACAGGACTGTGTTCATGGTACAAGTGCAATTTAATTTCTGCAACACCCCATCCATCACATTTAAATTATCCATGTTATATTAAAATTTCTGATTGTGTAGCTTTGTTTGTATTGCATTAGTATATTGTCCTTGCTTTTCCAATTGTGTACAGCTAAAAAGGATGAGGAGTTTATACCCAGCTTTATGTTTGTATGTATTTCAGTAAAATTGTAATAAAGATAATTTGTCCATCGTTGGCAGAGGGCTCTGATTTTCTTTCCTTTTAAAAGTGGCTTGTATATTACTCAAGTATGAGAAGCACGCATTTAATTCATTCTGACCAAGTAGAAAATAAGCTTCACACATTGGTGCCCTGCACACAGCCCCTGCCACCTGGACGGGTCCCCATCCTCAGTTCTGCTCCCCTACTGCTGCCTTCAAGGGGAAATATGACAGCGTAATGAACAGTTGTACAACGTGCTATAAAAAGGCAATTAAGGGAACTATTGGACTGGGACAAGCCAGCGTGACCTGGTTAATAGCTCTGAGCAGAGCTGGGATGTGGGGAAGGGGAGATTAAAGTGGGGGAGGGTTTGGTGTTTCAGTGAGGGGAGAAGTTGTCCCATCTACTGCCTGCCAGGTCCCAAGAGCCCCAAGGCTGGCCTCATGACCACTGGGTCCAGGGCCAGCCTGAGGGGGATGTTGGTGCAGAGCTCAGCTCTGGTGTCAGCCCTGCCAACTGCTGGTCAAGTGACCTTGGGCAGGTGACTCACAGCCTCTCTGTTTCACTTTATTCATCTGTTAAATGGGGATAAGAACAATTATCCTAGAACTACCCCAGCAGGGGGAGGAAAAGGTGGGACATTCATTGTTAAGCCAGGTGTGTGTGCCACTGGATGTAGAGTCCCAAGAAGACATGGAGAGGCCTTCACCTCGTGTTCCAGTAGCATCTTTCAGTACAACACAGCCTGTGGTTGTGTGCGCATGCCTGATCCCTATCAGTCCACACGGGCTCCCCGTGTTGTTGGACCAATGAGTCCGTCTGTTTGTCACCCAAGTCAATCAACAGAGAAACAGATGAGATATCAACAATTTTATTTATGTTTTTTTCCTGAGAGTCTCACTCAGTAGCCCTGGGGTTGAGTGCCAAGGTGTCATTGCTCATAGCAACCTCAAAATCTTGGGCTCAAGTGATCCTCTTGCCTCAGCCTCCCAAGCAGCTGGGACTACAAGCACCAGCCACAGGCATGGCTATTTTTAGAGATGGGGTCTCACTTTGGCTCAGGCTGGTCTCCAACTCATGAGCTCAAAAGATCCACCTGCCTCGGTCTCCCAGAGTGCTAGGATTACTGGCATGAGCCACTGCACCCGGCCAACAATTTTATTTTTATTTGCAGACAAGTCAGTAATTTTAGAGAACAGCAAGGATATTTTGTTAAAGAGCTAATCTGCTTTTTGGAGATTTGGTTTTCTTTTTGTTACTTTTATATCTTCACAGCAAAAGCATGTATTAGAAATGTTATTAATCAGAATAGTGCATATTAAATAGATGCCCCCTCTTACAGATTACAAGGCTAAAGTATCTCTTATTTTTAAGGTGGTTATATCTTTAGTGGATTTTTCCTTAGACTAAATTTATAGCTGGTTAATGTTTCACTGGGTGCACAGAGTGGGTCCTTGACCAGAACTATGGAGTCCAGTCTCCTAACTTATCTACAAGACAGTGGCCTTGGAAGTGAATCATCTCCTGATGTCGGCACGTAGGCGCCTCCAGCCTCGCCAGGGCCTGCCTAGCAGTGTCCTGCATGTAATGGCTGTTTAGGAAGACAGCAGTCGCTGGTGGAATGTAGGGATTGAAGCACCTGGCACACAGTAAATGCTCCATAAACATGATTGCTGTCCTGTCACAATCGGAAAAGCTCTGGGCTTAGATTTAACACCCAGCAGGATGCCTGGCACATAATGGGTGTTCACTAAATGTCTGGGGAATGAATTAGTGGATGAAACCTCATGTGGCTCCATCATCTGCTCCCTGGAATCTCATATCTATCTCCTCTCTGAGCCTCAGTTATACATTAGTCAAACAGGGACATGACCCTGCCCCCACAGTCAGCGAGGTGCTTCACCAGCTATAAAGTCCTGCCCAGTGGGGACTGTCCTCTTCACCCACACTCACTGTGCCTGCCTGTTAACCTGAGAGCTCATCCTAAAATAGGAAACCAGCAGTGCATGCTGGTCTGCAGAGCATGCTCCTCACAGTCCAGATGCAAGTGGCTCTGAGAGCCAGCCCAGTGACAAAGGAGTAATCAGGAGTCATTATGGCTCATTTAGGGATAGCGTGGTGATTGGCTGAGAATCCCCAGCTTGGCCTCACTCCAGATGAAGAGGGTCTGAGTCCCTCGGCTCCTTCTCTCCAGTGCCCCGCCCAAAGGATGGCTGTGATAAACAGTGGGACCCAGGAGGAGGCCTGTCACCCAGGGCTTGTGGTACTCTGGCCTGTGCACTGGCATCCGGGCCACTGCAGCTGCGTTTACTGGCATAATGCTTACCTGGTAGCATCTAGCTAGCTCTGGCCTTCTCTGCCATTCAGCTGCACTTGGAATGAAATGCAGACTCTCTCCCCCACTCACAGCCTACAAGGCCCCATGTAGGGGCCTGGCCCCCACCTGTCCCAGCTGCTTCCTCTCCAGAAGTTCAACTGGATCTCTTGAGGTCCATCTGCAGGGAGTGACCTGGTTCCCTCCCCAACTCCTATTTATTCTTGTTTCTATGATTCAAAACATATACTTTAAACTTTAGAGGTTAAATGCAAGCTCCACCACTTTGAAGATGTATGACTGGGAGACTCACCTGATAGAGCCTCAGTTTCCTCATCTGTTCAATGGGCATAATCAGACCTCCCTCTCAAGGTGGCAGACAGGATTAAATTAAGGGAGATAGGCCAGGCGCCATGGCTGACATCTGTAATCCTAGCACTCTGGGAGGCTGAGGTGGGTGGATTGCTTGAGCTCATGAGTTCGAGACCAGCCTGAGCAAGAGTGAGACCCCCGTCTCTACTAAAAACAGAAAAACTGAGACAAGAGGATTGCTTGAGCCCAAGAGTTGGAATTTGCTGTGAGCTATGATGATGCCATGGCACTCTACCCAGGGCAACAGGTTAAGACTCTGTCTCAAAAAAGAAAATTAATTAGGGTGGCGCCTGTGGCTCATCAAGTAGGGCGCCGGCCCCATATACCAAAGGTGGTAGGTTCGAACCTGACCTCGGCAGAACTGCAAAAACAGAAAAATAGCCGGGCGTTGTGGCAGGCGCCTGTAGTCCCAGCTACTCGGGAGGCTGAGGCAAGAGAATCACCTAAGCCCAAGAGTTGGAGGTTGCAGTGAGCTGTGTGATGCCACGGCATTCTACCCAGGGTGATAAAGTGAAACTCTGTCTCTACAAAAAAAAAAAAAGAAGAAAAGAAAAGAAAATCAATTAATTAATGGAGATAAGGCATCTAAAACACCTCACATGTAAGACATCCTTCATGGATAGTAGCAAGTATCAATATTCATTTTTTGGTCACTGCTTAGATGTCACCGCTTCCAGGCAGCCCTCTTTGATTCCCTATTTTAGGTATGCCCTTCCTAAGTATCCCTGCCATCCTCTGAGCTTTGCCCTGGCATGTTCCATGTACATGCAGGTATGGCCTGTGGGCAAACCTCTGTGATAAGAGCAAGGCAAGAACCAGGTGGGGTGCCAAGCAAGCCTCAGAGGCCTGGTCCCAAAGGCCTAGACCAGGGGAGGGGGGCTGAGTCCCCAGCCCACTCAGCTCTAGGCTTTAGCAAGACCTGTCTCATTCCAGCACCTGCGGGGATATCTTCTGTCCTCCTCCTGGCCTCCCAAGTCTGTCTTGTCCAAGGAGCTTTCTTGGACCCCAACCCCCAGCTCCCAGCAGCATATAAGTAGAATTTGACCTTCTCCTGCTCCATAGACAGACAGTGAATCTGAGCTAACTTTGTGCTCTCTTAATAATAGTAATAATAGTTATCACTTATTGAGGACTTGTTTTTTCCATCTAATGTGATGAGCGCCCTTTATCCACAACCTCAGCCAGGGTCAGGTCCTAAGGGGCCTTACTGAAGGATGCAATAGGGTAATTATGAGAGGGACAGGAAAAAGCTTGGTCTCAGGAGAGTGGGGCTAGAGACCCCTCTCCGTGTCTCACTTCTGCTGTTCTCAGTGTGTCATCTTTGCTTTCCTCCGCTGTGACAGACTTTCCCCACACTGACGCCAACATGACGTGTTCCCAACTCCCAAGCTTTCATCTTATAGTTATGACTGCTAGAGAGGGGCCGGCTGCTTGTGTTAGGTTTGGCCTAAAAAATCCCAGTGAAGGACTTTGACCAGCTCAAGTGAAATGCCCACCCCTGCTCAGTCAATTATAATCAGAACCAATGAACTACAAGACCATGGTCAACCCAAAGACAGCCCTGCACAGTGGGGTTGGCGCACTGGGCAGGCAGTCACAGCTGCCCACCAGTTATTGCTAGACCATTTCACACACCCGGAGACCTAGAAACAGAGTGCAGGAAGAAACAGAGTACCTTCCCCAATGCCACACAGGTACCTGAGCTGAGTCAAGACTAAAACTCATATATCTGACACCGAAGCCAAACTATTTCTCAGAAATGATCCTAAGGTTCCTATGCCATTGACAGACACTGAAGAAGCCTATTCTAATGAAAGGAGTCTGGGAGGAAGGGCTGGCCGGGGAAGAAAGTCAATGAGAGTTTGTATTTAACCCCTCTGTGCCCTTTTCCTAATCTCCCAAATGGGTCAATAATAGTACCTTCCTCGTATGGTTGTTGTCAAGATCAAATGAGATAATGCACGTAAAGTCCCATGCCTTTCAGTAAGCACTCAGTAAGTGGCAACTGTGATTAATGTTATTTTCATTTATGTTGTTGTAGTTAATAATTCCCAATTTTGACTATTTTCTGCCAAAGAGGATGGTGGCGCTCAAAAGAGGGTACATGAGGCAGGAGCCCATGAAAGAGATCAGGTGAAAGATAAGGGTCTATTCCAAGGAGGAACAAACCCTGTTAAGAAAAGGCCATTAGGCTCGGCATGTAGCACAGTGGTTATGGCGTCGGCTACATGCATAGAGGCAGGCGGGTTCAAACACGCTGGACCAGCTAAGCAACAATGACAACTGCAACAAAAAAATAGTCAGGCCAATGTTGTGATGGGCACCTGTAGTCCTAGCTACTTGGGAGGCTGAGGCCAGAGAATCACATAAGCCCAAGAGTTGGAGGTTGCTGTGAGCTGTGACACCACAGCGCTGTACCGAGGGCGACATAGTGAGACTCTGTCTCCAAAAAAAAAAAAGAAAGAAAAAGAAAAGGCCATTAATTGGCACAGGAGACCATGCCCTGGATGGACCTGTGGCTCCATCAAGGAAGATAACCGGGCTCTAGGGCAGTGCTCTAAGGAAGGATCTTTGTATAGCTGCTGGAAGCTGCCCTTGGACATGATCCTTGGAGCTGCAGACCAAGGCTGGAGTTTTTTTCTTAGGGACTCACAGTCTGGGCTGGTTAAAGTCTCTGCATGCTAAGGTGTAAAAGACAAACAAACATACTCATGAAAGATCTCAAATAGAAGGTGTCCCTCAGGGCGGTGCCTGTGTCTCAGTGGGCAGGGCACCAGCCCCATATACCAGGGGTGGCGGGTTCAAACCCAGCTCCAGCCAAACTGCAACAAAAAAATAGCTAGGTGTTGTGGTAAGCACCTGTAGTCCAAGCTACTCAGGAGGCTGAGGCAAGAGAATCGCCTAAGCCCAGGAGCTGGAGGTTGCTGTGAGCTGTGATGCCACAGTACTCTACCAAAGGCGATAAAGTAACACTCAAGCTCTAAAAAAAAAAAAAAGAAGGTGTCCCTCAATGGCAGGAGTGAAAGGTCATCAGGGTCTCTGAGTCTAATCTCATAGACAGGGGAAAGATTCTTTTGTCTAGACAACACTCAAACTCCTCAGAGTTGGGCTAGTCAGACCCAGGGGCTAGCCCCCTCTCTTTGGCTCCAGAATCCACTCTGACCCCAGTTGCAGTGCCGCAGACCACCCCCACCCTGGTCTCCCAGTCCATAATCTAAGGATCCAGTCCTTGGGCTCTCAGAGCTCCTTGAAAGCACGTGTCAGCACTCTGGGAGACTGAAGCAGGTGGATTGCTTGCGCGGAGGAGTCTGAGACCAGCCTGAGCAAGAGCAAAACTCCATCTTTACTAAGAATTGAAAAACTACCGAGGTATTGTGGCTAGTATCTGTAGTCTCAGCTACTTGGGAGGTTGGGGCAAGGGGATCACTTCAGCCCAAGAGTTTGAGGTTGCTACGAGCTATGATGATGCCACAGCACTCAACGAGGGTGACAGAGTGAGACTCTGTCAAGAAAGAAAGAGAGAGAGAGAGAGAAGCATTTGTGCTACTTGGCTATTACAAGTATAATCCTGATTTCAGAAGATGTCCTTGTGGGATTAACCCCACCTCAATTCCATGACTTACAGATCTCTCTCTACAAAATGCTGGATATTTCAACATTTCTCAGGAAGTTGATGTTGGGGACAGGTGCAACATAGGCAGGGACAGGGGTCATTCTTTTCACCTCCTCTGCCTCTTGTGTTCAGGCCTTTCCCTTTCTTCAAAGTATGGCCTCCCATCCCTCTAAGACAGTGTTTTTCAACCTTTTTTATCTCACAGCACCCTTGAACCTATAATTAAATTTGCCCAGCACACCTAAATTATGTTGATTTAAAAAAAAAAAAAAAGGCTATAGGCAGGAGCCTATAGTCCCAGCTACTGGGAGGCTGAGGCAAGAGACTTGCTTAAGCCCAAAAGTTGGAGGTTGCTGTGAGCTGTGACGCCACAGCACTCTCCAAACAAAAAGGATATACTTACTATGATTCGAACTTCTTTCAAAAATTATTTAATTAATGTTCTTTAAAAATTTTTGCAGCACACCTAAGATCCTCTCACGGCACACTGGTTGAAAATAACTGCTGTAAGAGCTCATTCCGGACCTCGCTAGTCTCTGCACCTGTCACCCACTGTGGCCCTCAGCCATCGCGGGAGCATGCAGGAGCTACTGGCTACCAGCAAGAGAGATGTGGAGTTCAGAGAAACAACTTCAGAAAGCTCGAGGCTCCTGGGAATTCATCTAATGCTTTCTGGTCCAAGATCAATAGGTTGGGAGATTCACAAGCCCTTGATTACACTGAAACCTTGAGAAGATGAGCTGTGACTAGGCATTCACTAAGGTTTCCTTCCCTCCCTATGCGTGAAGCCAGGAGGTATTTTACTCAGCACTTTTCCTGGAGCAGAAATTTCCTATGTATTTTTGTTTTCCTTTTCTGGATTTGTTTTTTGTTTCACATGGTTCAGAAACTTAAGAATATTGATATCTACCGTGCATATGGTGAAAAGTCTGCCTATAACTTGTTTTCCATCCACCTATTTTCTCATTCTCTCCAAACTTCTGTGACTGATTTCTTAGGTCACTTTTCAGTTGCCTATATAAGTACAATTATACAAACAAATACAAATTCCTATTCTTATTGTCCTCTTCCTTTTTAAAAAAAATATTCTACACCCTGTTGTATACTTTGCATTCTTTACTTAACCATATATCTTTGGAGACCTTTCACATAAGAATGTAGTAGAGGCTCAAGGCCTGTGGCTCAAGTGGCTAAGGCGCCAGCCACATACACCTGAGCTGGCAAGTTCGAATCCAGCCCTGGCCGGCCCCACCAAACAACAGTGACGGCTGCAACAAAACATAGCCAGGTGTTGCACCTGTAGTCCCAGCTACTTGGGAGGCAAAGGCAGGAAATTCGCTTGAGCCCAGAAGTTGGAGATTGCTGTGAGCTGGGATACCATGGCATTCTATCCAGGGCAACAGCTTGAGGCTCTGTCTCAAAAAGCAAAAAAACAAAAACAAACAAACAAACAAAGAAAAGAATGTAGTAGAGACTACTCAGGCTTTTTAAGGAGTGGGAATGAACAGCACTCTCTCTTTTCTATTCTCTATAAGCTTAATATTCTATAGCTTCCTCCAAATAGATAGGTGAATCATTCATTCCTTAGTTGCCCCCATATTCGGAGGTCACTGATCTCCTGCTCTACACTGGGTCCCCTTCCCCAGGGCCCAGAATCTGGGGGGATAAGGCACATCTACTAAGTCCTGAATGACGGAGGGGGCAGTCCCTGGCTCATAGTGTCTGTGCTTGCATTGGAAGGCCACTGGTCTGAATTGGATTTTTCTCTTGTCTTCCCTTTGGCCATATACTGGCCAGTCTTCCCGTCTGGATGTCTAGAGGGATCAGTTCCCCCTCTTCTGGGAGAGTGATTTTCAACTAGGTTGAGGGACTCCGAATGATCTCTAGCAGAAGAATATGTCTAAATTTTATAACAGTAAATTCATCATCAGAATTTAAATGGGAACAAACAAAAATCCTTATAATGTTCTGAATATAAAGAACAGAAAAAGATGAGCTTGCTGGCTGGTGAGGCATGCAGAAAACTGGGTGAAAGGATTCAGAATGGGCTTGACATTTTGTGAATGACGTGTTTCTTAGTCACTTGTGATGTTTTCCTTGTGTAGGGGGCAAGGAGCGTGTATTATGGTCCACTTTATGCACCTAGTGCATTTACTATAGAACAAGAATAGCAGGGTGTACTCCCTGGAGACGCATAGCTCCCATTTATGAATGTTTCACATCAAACACTGTCCTAGAAACCTTATGAGGTGCATATGACCATCACTGCCACTTTGCAGATAAGGAAACCTTGGCACTGAGAAGTTAAGTAACTTCCCTCGACCAAATACCATATTTTGCTGTGTATAATGTGCTCCTGTGTATAGTATGCACTCACGTTTTTGACCCAAACTTTCAGGAAAACACCCTTTGAGAAAGTGGCCAGCTCTTGGTTGGGACAGAGAGGTCTGGGGAGGGCTAAGGCCCCCGTGGTAAACGTGCAGATGAGACCACTTTCCTGAAGTTCACCCGCTCTGTGAAGGCTGCCCCTCCTTTTCCCTCCCATTCATATTGGGGGCTGTGGCCAAGACAGCCACCTGCATGGCTGGAGAGGCAGGGGTTTCTGAGGATGCTCTGCCTATGGGCATCCAGGCAGGTTCTCCTGATTTCCTCAGTGTGGCTGAACCTGAGTCATCAGCCCTCGCTCAGTAGGCCAAGGCCCACCTCGCCAGCAGTGCCACCTCCCTGTCCCCAATTGTGGCACTCAGTGGGGGCCACTCCAGCCCACTCCCACTGGATCCCGGATCCTCTAGGACTAGAGGCAGGCCCAGGCAGAGGGCATGGTGTCCCCAAAGGACCTCTAGGCTCCTCTGCTCTAAGCGGTATTAGCCATATAAAACACATATTACTTTCCCTCAAAAATTTGGGCAAACATGGGAGTAATTAGTAAGCGGCATTAATGGGTCTGAGTGCTCTGCCTACTACATCATACCACCCCTGTTGATCCTAGCTGGGCAGACTGGCCTGTGGATGGCCAAAAGGAAGAGAAGAGAAAAACATAGTTCAGACCAATGGCATTCAGACCTCTCTGGGTCTCAGACTTTCTCATTGCTAAAATAGGCATAAAAAATTACTTCAAAGACAGCTCTGAAGATTTGAAGAGATAATGCTTGTGAAGTATGTAGGACACTGCCTAATCATTGTTATCAACACTGTTATTAATATTACCTAAGATGAGAATCAACACCAGTGCTACCCTCAGGCTGCCCGGAAGGGACCCCTGTGGAACAGGGCCTGGGAACACTGTACCCTGCAGCCAAGGGGCAGGGAAAGGTGAGGAGAAGGGGGAAGGGGAAGCTCATTATTTTGATAAACTCACCTCTGCCTCTCAGCCCCCATCTCCCTGTTGTCCCGGAGTTCATTCTCTGCTGGGCATGCCCAGATCCCTCTGGACAGAGGAGTCTGTTTTGGTCCCAATTCTATTACACACTCGGCTGAGCAGAGGAGGAGGAGGAGGCAGGGCCGCCAGGCAGTAATTAATTGCCTATTTGGACTCCTGCTGTTGCCTAGCTGGGAGGATGCAGGACAGCTCCCGCCTCGGTCTGGGCTGGGCTGGGCTGGCTTCTGGCTGAAGGCAGGGGGAGTCCCTGCTCCCACTCTGAATCCATACCCAACCTATTTGGGGAGGAAATGCAGCATCAGTAGAGGTCCCATCTGTCCACCTTGATAGAAAGACACTGAGATCCTTGCCAGCTTTACGAAAGATCTCCCCAGAGTGTTCCACCATGGGGTTCTCTAGAAGGTAGTGAGGGTGGCTTTGTTTTAGCCTCTGAGAAGCAGCTCTAGTGATGAGAAAAGGATCCTTAACTCAGAGTTTCAGAACCCTGGGATCAGTCCTGGCTTTTCTGCTCACTGGCTGTGTGCCTTTGGGTAGAACACCTGCCATCTCTGAGCAACAAATTCCTTCCTCTATAAAAAGGTGAGGAAGCAATCATACGCTTATGGATTTGTGCTTTTTTTTTTTGAGACAGAGCCTCAAGCTGTCACCCTGGATAGAGTGTCGTGGCATCAGAGCAACCTCCAATTCCTGGGCTCAAGCGAGTCTCCTGCCTCCGCCTCCCAAGTAGCTGGGACTACAGGCGCCCACCACAACGCCCAGCCAGTTTTTGGTTGCAGCCGTCATTGTTATTTGGCGGGCCCGGGTTGGATTCGAACCCGCCAGCTCAGGTGTACGTGGCTGGCGCCTTAGCCTGCTGAGCCACAGGCGCCAAGCCAGGATTTGTGCTTTTTATACCTACACAACTCATTCTCTTGGAAAATCACCTGCCCCCTCCATTTTATAATAATCTTTCTCAGTCTATGCAGCATGGGTGGGGCCAACCAAGGGACCCCAGGGACAGAAATGTGACCCAGGTTTAGACATCAGCATTCTCAGTGGGGCTCTTTTCTAGTAGGATTGAGTAAAAACATTCCTTTTTTTTTTTTTTTTGGAGACAGAGTCTCACTATGTCACCCTTGATAGAGTGCCGTGGTGTCGCAGCTCACAGCAACTTCCAACTCTTGGGCTTAAGGGATTCTCTTGCCTCAGCCTTCCAAGTAGCTGGGACTACAGGCACTCGCCACAATGCCTGGCTATTTTTGTTGTTGTTATTGTTGTTGTTGCAGTTATCATTGTTGTTTAGCTGGCCTGGGCTGGGTTCGAACCTGCCAGCCTCAGTGCATATGAATCATGCCATAACAACTGTGCTGTGGGCACCGAGACAAAAAAAAATACTCTATTTCTTATACCCTACAGAGGTCCAGTTGCTTATTATTAAAAGTTGCAGGGCTGAGCTGTGTAGGCATAGAGCTGACAGTAGTTTGCAAGTCTCAGACCAAAAGGTATGTTGTGGCCAGGTGCAGTAGCTCATACCTGTAATCCTAGCACTCTGGGAGGCTGAGGCAGGTGGATCACCTGAGCTCATGAGTTCGAGACCAGCCTGAGCCAGAGTGAGACTCTGTCTCTAAAAATAGCTGGGCATTGTGGCGGGTGCCTATAGTCCCAGTTACTCTGGAGGCCGAGACAAGGGGATCACTTGGTCCCAAGAGTTTGAGGTTGCTGGGAGCTATGACGCCACAGTACTCTACCAAGGGAGACAAAGTGAGACTCTATCTCAAAAAAAAAAAAAAAAAGATATGCTCTGCAAATAAGATCATTATCATCATCACTGCTATTATCTGGGCCCAAAAACATTTGCCCAAATGCAACTAGCTTTCCTGATCATTTGGCAGTGGCTTACAGAAGCCCTGGATTCTGAGAGTGAGTGTATCTTGATTAACTAGTAATGTCTGCCCTGGGTGCAGAGGGGACAGTGCCATGAAGCGATCATGCTGCTTTCAGCCCTCCAGCACTAGAGATGAAAGCTCAGGGTTAATTGACACCTCAGGTATTATAAGCAAATGTGGAACCTCAAATTAGAGACAACAGGGGCCCATAGGATACAGGGGTGGAAATCCTTCCTGCATCAAAAGTTGGAAGGTTGACCTAGAATTGAGAAGGGAATTAAAGGACCCTCGCAAGCTGTTATGTTCTTAAGACCTAGGGTGGTCCTGGGCATAATTGGCAGGAGGCTCAAAAGAGACAATGGGAGGTATCTGGGCCCTGGGTGTCTAAGATTGTTAGCTGCAGGCTGACACAGCAGTCCATGCAGGGTGGCTTTAAGGGGAAGGAAGACCAGTGAGGAGGTTGGTACAGGCCCCCAGGTGACAGGCAGTTAAGTTGGGCCTGTGGCAGTGGCAGAGGGGACAACAAGGAGGTGCACTTGGTGCTAAGAATTGACAAGTCGGCAAAGCCAGGTCTCGTCCCTGCCCTCACTGAGCTCGTGATCTTGTGGGGGAGCCAGATAGTTCATCAAATAACGCAAAAAGTAGCCCTGTGCCATGGAGTGCCATGAAGAAGTTCAAATGCCAGCAAAATGCCACCCAGGGCAGGAAGCGGGAGGTAATGATGGTCTTCCTAGAAGAAGAGCTGACAGCGCCTCCTGGCGTAAAAGACAAGACTAATTCCCATCTAAAGTAAGTCTCAGCTCACGAGGCCTCCTTCAGAAAGCTTTCGCTCAGCCCTCTACCCCCTCCCCTGTGTGGCACGACTCCTCACATCCCTGACCTTTCTGATTAGGTGTCCACCAGCCCCAGCAGATGGGGTCTTTCATAGCCTTTGGCTCTGACCCATTGGTCTCTGCCCCTTCCCAGCCCAGTTCCTGCTGCCAGCAGAGTTGAAGCCAAACAATGTTCCTGCTCATTACAGGCATGGAGGTGGACACATTTGACAGCAAGCTTTTCTTAGCAAGGTTTCCGTGTGAGGTGACCCCGAAGCGTGTTGGGGGAGTGGGGAAGGGAAATGGGATAAGGGGGAAGCCAGTGAAGGGTGTACTCAAGAGCAAGTCACCACTGTGGGTACCTGGAGCTCAGGCCCCCTGGAAACCGCCTGAGGGATTGTGGATAATGTGCCTGAGAATTATCACACAAAGAGAAAGAGAAGCTGGGGCGTTCCTGCACTTACCCCCTCTCCCCACCAGGGGGTTAATAAATCTCGGGTACTTCTAGTTTGCCTTGCAAGTGCACTAGACTGGCTCTGGTGGCACCAGAGGAAGATCTCAGGCTGAGAGGGCTACTGATTTGGGTGTCCACCAGTCCCAGCACACTGGGCCTTTGATAGGCTGTGGCCCTGACCCATTGTTCTTTTCTTCTGATCCCAGACAACTTCAGGATTCTTCCCACCACGGTGGCTCGGGCAACCAGCCATTCATCAGGGTAGCATTTGAAATGGAACTCATTTGCTATTCTAGATAAGACCCATGGACTCGTGGATCAGACCAGAGTGCTTCCCTTTCCAGCACTGAGACTGAAATGGTGCTATGGAAGCTGGAAAGCCCTGGACACTTGTCAGAGGCTATCATTGAAATGACCCCAGAAGTCAGAGGGTATGACCTTTGGGAAACTGGGTCCCATCAAACTGGGGTCTTTACTCATGCAGAACATTTCTGTATGAATTTGCCAAAGCAGATGGCGCAGCTGCCCAAGGGAGACAGGCCGGGTTTACGAAAGAGCAGCAATATCTGACCACGCAGACACTGCTCCCAACGCTGTCTGAGCAGAGGAATTCTGTCCAGATGGCGCCAGGAGCTGCGGGTGGGTGAGGGGGGTGGGGTGGGGTTGGTTTCAGCAGAGTCCGCTCAGATCTGCTGCTGCCTCCCCAGGCCCGGGCTAGGGGGCAGCCTTAGAAGGCCCTTTGAGTGGAACTGCTGGGTGCCATGCCTGTGGCCTCAAGAGCAATGCTTCAGGAATGGAAATTTCAAAATGATCGGGCCCTTCAAAGACCAGAGGGAAGCAGGTGCCTGGAGAGGACTGTCACCATGCACTCTTTAAGGGTCTGCACAGGCAGCTGTAGACCTCCCAAAGTGGGGAGGGTCTCCAATAGCCAGTGGGAGAGGGAACCTGGGACCCCCCTGTCCCATCGCTCCCCCACTGGTCAGCTCCATCCAGCACCTCTCGACTCTTCAGGATGAGGGGACTCAGGTCTCTTCTCTGTCTTAGAAAGGTCAACGCTGAGACGAGGTGAGGTCTTGTAGATCATTCTGCAGTGGATTGTGGGAAACACCAGCAGGACAGTAAGCACGTGAGAGAGGGAAGGGAAGACAGGAAAGACAGATCGGGATCACTCAGTGGGTTTTGCTGTGGGAATTCGGAGACAGCATAGAACAGACATGCAAGTTGAACCATCTGAGCGACGATGGAGCTGGGCTCTGGTATCCACTCCTATCCATCGTGCTGGGGTCAGAGCCCTCAGGGGAAGGGCCCACGGGCTCAGGCTCAAACTGGAACGGTGAGTGCTCAGGAGATATGGGCAGGGCAAAATCAACTCTGCGCCATCACGTTACTCCGTCTTTTCTCCCCTTCCTTCTTTCTTTCCGCTTTTCCTTTCCTCCACTTCACCTCTGGATCCTTACTTACTGTGCCTGATGTTGCCAGCACATTTTCCCAGTGGCACTGGAATCCAGTGTTCCTTAAAGTACGGTCCTCTGACTTACCAGAATTCTTCATAAAAAATGTAGATCCCAGGGCCCTGTGTCACAGTGGCAGCAGCAATTTGCGGGTTCTGGAATCTCCAGGTCCTGCCCCTGCCCGCACTTGACCACTTGCCTCCTTTGGGTGCCACCACCTGACCCACCTCGCCTCCCTCCAGACCCCTTATCCACTGGACTGTCTGTCTCTCCAGTGTTGCCTCTGCCCTGGACTGAACTTTCCCAGACTTCAGGGTTGGATCTTTATCTAACAGATAAGAAGTGGGCCTCACCCCACCTCCCATCCTTTCACACCCATCACATCTGGCCAGTTTCTCCTTAGGGTGGCCGTGGCCCATAGGGAAAGAAAGTCAGAGATTAAAGTCCTTCTGTTCAAACAAGCAGCCACAGCAAGGCGCCCCACTAAAACACACAGCGCCCCATAGCTTCACTGTGTGCAGCTCAATGTCCCCTTCACAGAGTAACGCGCAGTCACTTCATGGTACAGGCAGCACCAGACGGCATGATACAGCCACGTGCAAAGCCAGGGATAATTGTACAGTGTGTGCACGCTGACACGGGAGACACCAATCACACACAGTAACGCTCCTTTTCACAATAACATATGGGCACCCACATGGTCACAGCATGGACAGAAACACGATTAGCACAGAGTCGAGTAACAGTCACTGGAGACTCACCCAGGCCATGGGTGAGCGAGGGAGGAAAAATGAACTAATAGGTACAGTGGACGCTAGTCAGGTGCCGGTCCACTAAAAGCCCAGATTTCCCCACTGTGTAATACATTCCATGTAACAAAGCTGCTCTTTGATTTACTCACTAAATCTATTGAAAAAAAAATTTTTTTTAAGTGCTACTTAAGAATGTATCCAGGCCTCACAATAAAATCAGCTCTTTCTTAAAACAAAAGAAAGAGGCTCGGCGCCCATGGCTCAACAGGCTAAGGCGTCAGCCACGTACACCTGAGCTGGCAGGTTCGAATCCAGCCCAGGCCCGCCAAACAACAGTGACGGCTGCAACCAAAAAATGGCCGGGCATTGTGGCAGGCGCCTGTAGTCCCAGCTACTTGGGAGGCGGAGGCAGGAGACTCGCCTGAGCCCAGAAATTGGAGGTTGCTGTGAGCTGTGATGCCACGACACTCTCCAGGGTGACAGCTTAAGGCTCTGTCTCAGAAAAAAAAAAAGGAAAGAAAGAAAATCACTGTTAGGAGCCACACACGGTCCTGGACATGTGATCTTACGGTGACATCATCACATACCGTGTAATACAATTGCACAGCAAGACAGCATCACAAACACATGTGCACACCACACACACAGTAGCTCGGCCCACAGCGGCGCAGGTGGGCTCCTACACACAGGTGGAAGGAAATCCGCACAGAGCAACTCACAATGGTGGTCATGACCAAACAACACCCTCCCCACACTAACACACCATCTCGTGGCTCGGGGAAGCAGCGAGGCAGCGACACACAACCGTGTTGCCACTGACCGCACCGCAGTCACACAGAGCCTGGTAGGCACCGGGAGTGTGATGGAGTCGGAGAGGGAGGGGGAAAGTGGCTTTGTTTGCACAGATGTCTCCTAAAGCAGCCAGGGTGTTATTTAGCTGCTTGGATGAGCTAATGGATTCCAGCGGCTCAGGAGCCTGGGGGTTTGGTAGTGGCCCCCAGAGCAAGGGCTCCTCCTTCACGCTCCCCCACCCTCACTGACTTCTCATTTCTCACTACCGTAGCCAGCCCCTGTCCCCAAAGCCAGTGCCCTGTTTGAACAAGAAGGGCAGGAGCCGAACAAATATTTGCATCTCAGGCCTCACTTGGCACTTACAGGGATGGGGGTTTCCTTCTGGGGTTGAGAACTAGCCTCTGCCAGGCAGATTCTGCTCAGCACGGCCTGGGCAGGAGGCCCAGGCCAGGCTGGGCTCTGTCTTGCTGGGGGCCTCTGCCCTCTCTCTCCCACTTGCCCCACTGCCTTCCCTTCCATTCACAGCTGGCCTCTCCTCTCCCGAGAGTCGTACCTACACCTGCTACCTTGCCTCATCCCCACTCCCAGCCTCCAATGTCACCCTCCTTTTCCTCGGCCACTTTCTGGCCTGGGCTGCTTTCAGCCACATTGTGTCCCCTCCCACCGGGTTACAGGCAGACATCCACACACAGCACTTTCCTGCCTCTGGCTTAAGTTGTCCCTTCCTGTCCCCTCCCCAGGCTCTACCCTGGCATGTTGGTGCCCTCTGGCTCTCAGTCACTGACCCTCCCTCAATGCCCCCAGGAAAACACAGGGATGCCCACCTTGCCCACCATCCATTCCCCATTCTGCTGGAGGTCAAGGGTGGTGATGAAGAGCACATCCTTGCTGGGCAGCTTTCTTTTTCTTTTTTTTAGAGACAGAGTCTCACTTTGTTGCCCTTGGTAGAGGGTCATGGTGTCACAGCTCATAGCAACCTCAAATTCTTGGGCTTAAGCAATTCTCTTGCCTCAGCCTCCCGAGTAGCTGGGACTATAGGCGCCCGCCACAGCGCCCAGCTGTTTTTTTGTTGTTGTTGTTATTGAAGTTTGGCCGGGACTGGGTTCGAACCCGTCACCCTTGGCACATGGGGCCTGCACCCTACTCACCGAGCCACATGTGCTGCCCTGCTGGGCAGCTTTCTTTTGGTACTTGCTAGCTGTGTGGCCTTGGAAAAGTTACTTTGCTTTTGTTTATCTCACTTTCCCATCTGTAAAATGGGGGTAATGATAATTTCTACCTCACAGGGCTTTGTAATGACTAAAATTAAATGAATTAATATACATGAAGTGTTTAGGAGAGTACCTTGCATACAATAGCAGTAGTAACTGCTATTGGATATTTGGCTGTTATCTCTACCCCTAATATAATGAAAACTTACATACCTCCATTTGTAACAAATGAGAGATACGATTTGCTAGCTTTGTGGAGCTGGAAAGCAAAGGGAAATGAGCAATTAAAGCCTGACAGATGGCTGGGACATGGTAGCTCATGCCTATAATCCTAGCACTCTGGGAGGCCTGATGCAGGTAGATTGCTTGATCTCAGGAGTTGAAGACCAGCCTGAGCAAGAACAAGACCCCATCTCTACTAAAAATAGAAAAATTAGCTGAATGTTGTGATGAGCATCTGTAGTTCCAGCTATTCAGGAGGCTGAGGCAGGAGGATTGCTTAAACCCAAGAGTTTCGGGTTGCTGCTATGAGCCGTGATACCTTCTCTACGCAGGGTGACAGAGTGGGACTCTACCTCAAAATAAATAAACAAAATAAGTAAAGACTAACAGATGCCCTCAGAGGCATGGGCAGATATGACTGAGAAAGTCTCAACTTATAAACCACAAACACGGTGGTTTCCCATAGGGAACATCTCCCACTGGGACATCTCCCAGCCTCCAAGATGGCCCAGGGTTTCTTTCTCCAGGATCCATGTCTTTGGGCAGTCCCCTCTCACACTGAAGGGGCTGACCTATATAACCTGTGCCATATTGTGGAACTTACAATATGTGACTCCCAAGGCTATAAACATATCACAAAAGACAGTGCCGTTTCTGCCTTGCTCTCTCTTGGATACTTGCTCTGGGGGAAGCCAGCCTCGGTGTTGTTAGAACACATGGGTAGCCCTAGAGTGAGATCCATGTGGGGAGGGAATGAGGTCTTTTGATGACAGCTGAAACCAATTTGCTGTCCAGATGAGTAAGTCACCTTCTAAGTGGCTCCTCTGTCCCAGTCAAGCCTTCTAATAGATGACAGCTAACATCGTAAACTACAAGCGCATGAGAGACCAAAATTGGAACTTCCTCCTAGGCCTAGAATCATTAACTCACAGAAACTATGAGAAATAATAAAATGAATTGCTGTTTTAAACCAGTGAGTTTTGAGGAAGCAATTATTAGAAAGTTTAATGTTTTAAAAATGGAAAGGTCACGGGTGATGACAAAGTCTACAATGTGTCCATGGGCTGAAGCGGATGATGAAGGTCATCACAATTGATAAGGTCAAAAAGCTGTGAAGCCAGGATGTTGGATGGCTGCCCATAGCAACATCAAAGTCAGCCATAACAGTGTCCAAATATGGGCTGGGTAAATAACCTTTCATATATTTTTTCCATCAGCAACAAATGAGGAAGCAGATTGAGGTTTACTGATATGTGTCAAAGATTGGGGAAAAGGCAAGAGTAAAAAATGGAAAGAAAGCAAACAGGAGAGTATAATAGGTGAGGCCTGAGGCTGGATCAACAAGAAATCACAGCACAGGCAGAGACAAGGAGGGACAGAAAGAATGCCAAAGGGGACCTGGAAGATGACTTTGTTGCCTGGGAAGTCAAGCACAGCAGACACCCCTGCCCAAGACCCAGCAAAACTCCATGCTCTGCCCAGTGGGCCCAGTTGGTGAAGGAGAAATTCCAGTCTTCTATTCTTCCCTCTCCCCACATGTATATTTATCTCACTGGAACTTATGCCACCTAGCAGATCTGACATTCACACATCAGTATCCCCAATTTACGGTTGAAGAAGATGAGGACAGATAGTGGCATGACTTTACCTATGATCCTTAAATCACTCACAAAGCTGGGGCCAGGGAGAGGATCAGGCGTGCTGACTCCCCAGTTCATGGCTATTGTGCTGCGGTCGGGAAAGGAGTGTGCAGCAGTGGGAGATGGGCAGAGACTAGCCAGGGGCAGAGGAACCCATCTCAAAACGAGAGCCCAAGTGTGGGGCCAGCAGCTTGGCTCCCCAGGAGGTAGAATGGGAAGGCACTAGAAAATCTGATGGGAGCCCCTCCATGCCCACCGTCTCGATTCTTCAAAAGTCTGATCCTGATGGGAGGCTGTCAATGCTGAGTCCATGGCCAGAATAAGCCTGGAGGAGGCTCTGCTCCTCCAAACCCCCACCCCCAGCAGCCACTTTGGGGCAGGGGTGAGGGGAGGGCACCGCCTGTCTGTTATCATCCTCTAACACCTGTGCTCGAGAGATAACATGATTAACTCCAGAGAGCAGGGGTCAGAAGAGTGGGTGCCTAATGGGGGCTGGGGCACTGGGGACAGAAAGGGGCTCTGCGGCCTGCAGGGAGGGGGGCTCTTGGTGCTGTGCAGGGGCTCAGAAACAGGCTTCAGCTCCTGCTGCTTTGCCTGGAACCTCTGCAGATCCTTCCCTAGGCACAGGGGTCGCTCACTGTTTCCTTATCTCTGGGAGCAGTGACAGCCTGTCCTCCAAAGCTGCTGATCACATGGCATTGTTATCACCCTGCGCCTGTGTCTGTCACCGGCCAGGACTGTGATTTCTGACAAACAGCACTTGAGCGCCAAGGGGATCTGTTCTTGGCCTTATCTCCGGCCTACGTATCCTGTGTGAGCCCCGTGTTTGGTCCCTGTGGGGCCATCACTTTGCCAATAGTAGTCCCTGGGGCACCCAGATAAGGTGCTAGCTATCTGTGCCCTAGGACTCCCCAGTCGATGGCTGTGGGACAGTCTGGGCTCACTCTGGTACCCCTTGTCCAGGTCAGCTTCTTCAGGGCACTGTGGAAGCTGTGGATGCACCAAAGACACAGACCTTAGCTTGGGTCATGTTCCCAGCTTTAACCCTCAATAGCTGTGCAGTGTTTCATTTGCGCGCAGTTTCCTATCCAGCGGAGGAAAGGCAAAAACTGAGTCAGCACCAGGGACAGCACCAGCCAGGGGTTTCCCCCACCTCCGCATGAGGCGGAAAGGCAGGAAAGGAGGGAGGGAGAAGGAAAGGAAGAAAGAGAGAAAGAGGGAAGGAAGGTGGGGAGGAAAGAAAAAGAGAAGAGGGAGGAGAAGGCAGGGGAAGAAAAGGGGGAATAAAAGCAAAAGGGAAAGGGGAGGAAATCGCAAGGGAAGGAGAGCAAGAGATTCTCCGCAGGCCGAAGAATGGTGTGATGTTTCTAAGTCTCTACTTTTCTGCTTGTCTAGTGGTTGAAGAAAAGACTATTTGTCCAAGGTAATATGTATGAGACTAAAGGTCCTTTGACCTTGGATAAAGAGGAACTTGGAGCTATTTAATATTCCACACCAACAGAGGCCAGAGAAGGGACGGGAAGGAAGTGACAACAATTAAAAAGCAGACATTTACTGTGCCTCACCCTGTGCCATGGCTTATTTAACCCACTCACCAAATTGGTGGTATTGGTGCTATCATATCCCCCATATTATAAATGAGGGAGACATAATAACTATCCCGAAGTCGCCTTACCAGAAAACAAGAACGCCTGTAACCTGGAAAGGAAACAGATCCCTGCTTAGCTCCCCTCCATCCCACTCCTTCCCCATCCTTGCCATCCACTTTGAGTGCCCAGTATCTTTCCGAACGTTTAATCCAGAGTTGGCCTCTCCTGAGACTCAGTGGAAGCTCACACATCCCTACATTTGCAAAAGGAGCATTCTGGGTTCCATGTTTTAGCTTAAAAAGCTCTTTTCGATTTTTCTGGCCGGAATCAGCCAGTGCATGGTTTGGTTCATGAGGCAGAAAAAAGGCTGCCTAGGGTACGCCCCAAGGTCTGACCTGCTGCCCACAGTCACGCTGGAGCTGATTTCTGAGGAATGGGAGAGAGTCAAATGCTTACAAATAGACCTTTGAGATTGGCAAATATAAGCTTATATCAGGAAAATCCCACGTGCATTTGGCTGACTCAGGGTGAAGAGAATAGTCAAAGAGCAGCGTATACCCAAGGTCAAGCTCCAACTTTATTGCCACCTCTCAGCAACCCTGGGAAAATTCCCTCTTTTCTCTAGACCACAAAGAGAAATCATGGGGTCCCTGCAAGGTCAAATAAGGCAGCTACTTGGCACATATGAAATAGGGGAGATTTTTCTCTACCTTTTTTTCTTTGGAAAGTCAGAAGGGGGTCGCTACTCTGTAGGGTAGTTCCATCTGAGTGCTACAGCCCTGTTCCATATTGAGGATATACTTGATATAGAAGGAGATGTCGCAGCACTACTGGGAAGCTCAATAATGGACAAGAAATGGATAGGTGGATGGCAGATGAAGGAAAGTTTATGCAGCCTTGTTAAATGAGAGCTGCCACACACTCTAACTGGGGAAGCTCAGAGATCCTCCCTAATTCCCTCTATACATGGAAATTCTCAAGGATGTAATTCCTGATCAGTAGAATAGGAGAGTGTAAATTTTGATGGAAAGAGATAAGATGTGTTTACAGCTCTCCTGCCCCATTACTCTGATGAATCCTCTTTGGAGCTCCCCTCTACCATTATGGATGGTTTCTTTCTTGACACATCATGAGGCTGGGGCCCAGGGCCTCTTTAGTTTGAGGAAGATAGCAGTTAGTTTAGTGCTTATCACAGTGATCCAGAGATACAGTCTGATAAATCTGACCAGGGTGTAGAGAATGGAAAGGGCTATTTTGAAGAGAGAATCACTGAGCATGGCGGCTCATTCCTTTAATCCTAGGATTCTGGGAGGCTGAGGCAGAGCTCAGGAGTTTGAGATAAGCTTGAGCAAGAGTGAGACCCTGTCCCTAAAAATAGCTGGGTGTTGTGACAGATGCCTATAATTCCAGCTACTTGGGAGCCTGAGGCGAGAGGATCTCTTGAGTCCAAGAGCTTGAGGTTGCTGTGAGCTATGATGCCATGGTACTCTACCAAGGGTGACAAAATGAGACTGTCTCAAAAAAAAAATAAATAAAGAGAGATTCAATTCCTAGATAAGTAGTTTGAGCCCAAGAGTAGAAGTGTTGTAGACAAAAAGAGACCAGCTTCAAAGTTTGGTTTGGTGACTTGAGCAAGTTGCTTTAGTGTCTTCATCTGGTTGGGAGAGAGAAAATTGAGAGATCTGTTTAACCCCCAAGTTGACAAGTCAAATAGGCCGTCAGATATACAAAGCTGTATCTCAGGATAATGGGGAAGAAAAACAAACAGAGGAGCCATTGCTTATAGATGATTTTATAAGCCGTGGTAATAGATGAGTTTCCTGAAGGGAGGTTGGGAGAGAGAGTGAGAGAGAGAGAAAGAGAGAAAGAAAGATAGAATTATTTGGAAACGCTGCTTAACCTGTGTCTCAGCTTCCTCATCTATAGGATCGAGATGATGATAGCACCTACCTCATTGTTCCAAGGTCTGGATTTAGATAAGTCAAGTTCAAACACTTAGGGTCTAGTGTTTCAATGGGGTCTATGCTCAATAAATAAGATAATGTTATTAGCCTTTACCCAGCACTTCATGGCAGAGGCAATCAATCCCATTTTATAGGAGCCTGAGGCTCAGAGTGTCTAAGGTCTCCTGGCTTATTAGCAGTACATCACTGTATGTAAGAAAAGTCTGGGCCAGGTGCAGTGGCTCATACCTATAATCCTAGCACTTTGGGAGACTGATGCAGGTGGATCCTTTGAGCTCAGGAGTTTGAGACCAGCCTGAGCAAGAGCAAGACCCCATCTCTACTAAAATAGAAAACCTTGCATGCCAGGTACATGCCAGTAGTCCCAACTACCTGGGAGAATGAGGCAAGAGGATGGCTTGAGCCTAAGAGTTTGAGGTTGCTGTGAGGCATGATGATGCCATCGCATTCTACCCGGGGCAACAGAGTAAGACTCCATCTCAAAGAAAAAAGAAAAGAAAAGAAAAGTCTGTGCTACCCTTCCACTCCCTTTGTTGGCGAATACCATATAGACACATTTTCTTTTAAATGCAAGGGATAAGCTATATGAGTCTGGCTAGAAAGGATAATGGCGCTCCTCCACATGGTATTGATGATAGACTCTGGACTCAGAGAATTCCTGCTTGCATGGAAACTACCCTTTGGGATGAATGAATTCATGCCCTTTGGGATGAATTCCCAGGACAAACTCCATGCTGTGTGCACACCCAGGTCCCCGTCTCACATGTTCAAATCCCTTTTGGGCAGTTAGTGTTTTAGGCAATCTGGCTCCACCGAGTTCCAGAAGCCAATGAAGCAAGGTCTGTGCGAGGAGTGACTTAAAGCCAGTCTCATTTGCATCCTCAGATGAGCCAGTGAGGCAGAAAATGTAGATAATAAAGAGTTAATGACAGGCCTTCCCAGCTGCCTGAGCTGGCCCTTGGGGAGAAGGAGTCGATGAGCTCCTGTCGCTGTTGTTCCGGACCCTCGATTTCTTCATCTTCTCTCTCCCGCACAGCCCCCTTCCCAGCCTGGCTTGTTGTCTTGAACATTGATTAAAGCAGCTCACACAGAGAAATGAGACCACAAGGGATCTGGGTATCTCTAGGTCAGTGATGGGATGTGGGTGGGGGGAGGCAACTTGTCATTCTTTCTTTCTTTTTTGAGACAGAATCTCACTATGTCACCCTGGGTAGAGTGTTTCTCATCATGTCTTCTTACAAGACGTTGAGAATCAAGTGAGTTCTGGCCAAGAAACAAAAGCAAAATCATCCCATTCTCCAGTGGATTTGAGTGAAAGCTAGTAATAAAACAAAGTACAAACTCAAAGAGGAGACATTGGAGAAAAGCCAAGCTGTATCTATAAGGAATTGCACATGAGATGGCAGACATATTTATGCTGTATCAGGGTCACTATCATCTTACCATATGAAGCTGAAAATGTCACTACTCTCTGGATATTCAGATACATTTCATTGAGAAAATAATTTTTCTTTTGTTTACTTGTTCTGCACTAATAAGTTGGTTCGGTAATAAATATGTAAGACCTTTTGTTTGAACAAAAAGTGCCCAGTCTGGCAGAGAGGTGGTTATTAAGCTAGGTGTCTATTACAGGTACTTCCTTTATTGGGAGCACTGCGTACATACCTTTACCAATAAAACCGTGGATCGGGAGTTCTCTTGATATTAGCTGAATCACGTGATCGACATTCTTGAGTTTGTGGTCAACTAGAATCTTCAAATCTTTTTCATCTGGACAGGGTCAAATTGGTATTTTGTGTCCTGAATTCACACAAAGCATGTTGGTTTTAAGAGGTTTGGCTGCCCAGGTGACCAGTATCCCTCCCCTAAGTAGTACAAAACAGAGTTGTTGCATTTAGAATGGGTTTCATCTTTCTCTGTGTTTACTTTTTAATCAAGGTATAATCACATAGAAAAGTGTAATAATCTCAAGAAATAGCTTGGTTAATTTTCACCCAGATGAAAACATTTTCCCTATAAGATTTCCTCTCAACTCCTTTACCCTAGAAGTAACCACTATAGATTTCACTTAGTTTAAAACATTTGCTATTATAAATTAACAACTTTTACAAAATGAGATTTAAAAGCATGACAGAATCTTTCTATCCTGGCAATTCAATTTGTTGATTTAAAAATTGTTTCTGGGAGGTGCCCTTGGCTCAGTGGATAGTGCGCCGGCCCCATATACCCAAGGTGGCAGGTTCGAACCTAGCCCCGGCCAAACTGCAACAACAAAAAAATAGCTGGGTGTTGTGGCTATAGTCCCAGCTACTCCGAAGGCTGAGGCAAGAGAATCACCTAAGCCCAGGAGTTGGAGGTTGCTGTGAGCTGTGTGACACCAAGGCACTCTACTGAGGGTGAAAAAGTGAGACTCTGTCTCTACAAAAAAAAAAAAATTGTTTCTAACTTTTGGAAATAGTTTTTCCTTCTGAGAGTAGATAACTATCCAAAATTATGTTTTCTGGTTTTTTGTATATTTAGAAAATTCATTTAATTCATTGGGAATTTGATAACTGTTCTCATATGAAGGTGAAAATAGATATTTTCTAAGCGATTATCTTTATACTATGTATTGATAAACTATTCCCCACTAAGTTGAACTTTTTATTTTATTTTTATTTATTTATTTATTTTTGAGATGGAGTCTCACTGTGTCACCCTCAGTAGAGTGCCCTGGCATCACAGCTCACAGCAACCTCAAACTCTTGGGCTTAAGTGATTCTCTTGCCTCAGCCTCCCAAGTATCTGGGACTACAGGCGCCTGCCACAACACCGGCTATTTTTGTTGTTGTTGTTGCAGTTGTCATTGTTGTTTTAGCTGGCCCAAACTGAGTTTGAACCCACAGCCTCGGTGCATGTGGCTGGCACCCTACCCACTGAGCTACAGGCGCTGCCTTTTTTTTGAGACAGGGTCTCACTCTATTGCCTGGGCTATAGTGCAGTGTCATCACATCATCATAGCTCATAACAACCTCAAACTCCTGGACTGAAGTGATCCTCCTGCCCCAGCCTCCTGAGTAGCTGGAACTACAGGTGCACACCACCACACTCAGCTAACTTTTCTATTTTCTTTTTAGAGATGGGATCTTCTGTATTGTTCAGGCTGGTTTCAAATTCCTGACCTCAAAGGATCTTCCTGCATTGGTCTCCCAAAGTGCTAGGATTACGGGAGTGAGCCTCCACACCCAGCCTAAGTTGAACTGTGAAAGTTTTTTTTTATTATTATAAGTTAAATTCTCCTATGTAACACATTTCCCATCCTTAAGTTTGGATGTTAATAATGCCCATATCACAAAATGAGGAAGAAAATCAGGTTATGTGAGGTAAGCGTAGCATCTGTCACAGTTTAAGTTTTGGCACATAATAGGTCCTCAACAAGAGTTAATTCCACTTCCTTCCAACCACCTCCACAGACACTGTCCCCACACATTTCCTTTGACTCACACACATACACTCTCTCAGACACTGAAAGTATGGAAGGAAAAACTTTCTAAAAAGACAGGTTGATCCTGGAGGTCAGATGTGCAGCCAGAAGTTAGATGACCTCCAATCAGCATGTTTATAGAGAGATTCTATTTCTTTCCTGAAGTCCTGGATTGATACCTTCCAAATGCCAGTTTTGAAACTGATTATCAATGCATGGTGACATTTTCTGTGTTTCTCAGTAAAAACCAGAAAAATAAATACAAAGAAGTAAGTTTTTATAAAGCCATTTTAACTAACTGTTCTTTATTTGGAGACTATCGTCTTCCTATATTTTTTAAGAATTGAAATTTCCTTTGTTTTTCTCAAGAGATGAAGAGATTAGGTGATAGTTGTTATCCTGAAATGTCTTCACTTGGCATTGTCCTTGACTGTTTAAAATTTTGCTGGTTCACAAAAATCTCTCTCACAACAAGATCAGCTCTGAAGTTCACTGCAACCTCACAAGAATAGGATCCAATGATTGTGATTAACATTCTTTTCCGTTTTTCAGAGCACCGTGCACTATGCGTAGTAGGCGATCAGTAACTTTCGTGGGTTAACTGAAAGAACGGTATTGTAGGACAACACCAGGCAGTTTGTTTGCCATTGGCCAGAAAGAAACCCGTGAAGGAAAAGCCAAACTTGATTGAACTGAGAACTGTAGGCCAGGCATTTACCTTTGAGTATTGTGGATACATTCAAGCGCTCTTCTCGCCCAGCCATCAGCACCTCGGACAGCTCAACCGCAATTACCCTGGCCTCTGAGGAAACCTAACTAAACACAGACAAAGGCGTTTTTACATTATCTTTTCCTTATTATTTAAACAAGCGCCTCCTGTTCATACATAAGCCTCCCTCTTTGCTCCCTTAAACCTCCCTCTCAGATTGTTTGCCTCGCAGTTTGCAATTCCCCAGCAAAACGGCCAGCTCCAATCCCAGCTTCAGAAATGCCAATTTTAATTAAAAGTGCAATTTTCAAATCCACCCGAAGCTCAGATAGGATATGGCATGCTGGCTGCCCTGTGATCTTTCTGCCTGCTTTGTTGATTAAAATGGTGCCACTCTAAATGCTTTGTCAAATCTTCACAAAAAGGAGGGAAAATTGACATTTACACCTTTATACCGGCAAGAAAGTGATATATTAGATTCACCTCTATTGCCACAAAGGCTTGATTGTGGCTTACGGGCAGAATTAGGCCAAAAGGTCTCCAGTGATAGCTCTGTTTCAATGTTTCAAGCTTATAGGGCTCTTTCTCCAGCGGGTGGTGATGGTGGCGGTGATGGAAGTGACTAGGCCACCCCTCTCTTCCTAGTAGGTGCCCTTTGTACCTAGGCAAGGACATTGAGCTCCCAATGGGTATGGTTCTTTAATTTTAGTGAAAAGGACAACCCAAAAGATTCTCTTAAAGTGCGAATTCCTTGGCCCCACTTCTAGGAATTCTGACTCAGTAGGTTTGGAATGTGGTCCCCAGAATCTTAAATTTAAAGAAGCACCAGGTGATTCTGATGAAGGAAATTTTTAGATCAGTGTTTTTCAACCTCTTTTTTTTTTTTTAACCTCATGGAGCACTTGAACCTATAGCTCAGTGCTTCTCAACCTTCCTAATGCTGCAACCCTTTAATACAGTTCCTGTGGGTTGCAACACACAGGTTGAGAACTGCTGCTATAGCTAAACTTCCACAGCACAATTAAATTATGTTGATCAAAAAAAATTAAAAAAAAAAGAATATACTTATTGTGCTTTGAACTTCTTTTAAAAATAATGGAATTAATGATTTTTAAAAATTTTCATGGCACACTGGTTGAGAATCACTGCTTTAAATCATAATGTGATAAAATGTGTTCTAATAATTCCCAGAAAATTGGCTACAAGGGTCTGAGCTATGGACTGGGGGCAGGGGTGAAACCCTAGGCAGTGATCTAGAAGGATGATCCTATCCAGCTTCGACATTTGCATTCTGGTGTCCTTGGGCAACTGATTTCCCCTCCAAGTTGCCACTTTTCTATCTTTATACCTGAAGGGTCATGCAATAGACCACCCAGCTGATGCTGTTAATGTGCAAAGATTATTCTGCTAATCAATAAGAAGAAGAAAAAGCACCTGATACAAAGATGGATAAAGTGATACCAATGAGCGTTTCTTGGAGAAGAAAACACAATGAACAAAAGTTTGAGATTCTCAATCTTACTAGTGGCCAGGTAAGTGCAAATGAAAATGACGATAAGCTTTTTGGGTACTGCTTGTTTTGTGGTGTTTTCGTTTATGCCTCATTCAGTTGCTCACCATATCGGGAAACAGAGAAAGTTGTGAATTGACAATCGCCAGTGTTGAAAGGATGTGGAGAAATGAGAATTCCCCATATCACTGGGGAGAGTGTGAATGATGACAATGTCTTAAGAAAGCAATCTGTCAGGATTTATTAAGGTGAAAAAGTACATTCTCTCACTCAGCAATTCGACTCTGGGAATCTATCCTACACGAGAAATGCATCAGAACATGGGAATATAAGTAATGAAAGTTTATTGAGCATTATTTGTGGTGGCAGAAAATTGGAAATTACTTAAAAGTCTATCAACAAGTGACTAGCTGAGTAGACTCTGCTACATCCAAATTGAGAAATACTCTACAGTTATTGAAAAAAATCTATCAGATCTGAAACTGTTGATCTTGAATGACATCCATGATCTATTATTCAATATAATGTGAAATGTCAAATCACAGATTAATGACTACAATATCCCATTGTCTTGAAAAAGATAAAAAAGCTGTAGATGTCTTTAGATGTGTGGGTATGAGCTTAGCATGATGTATAGAAGAAAATGCCCCCAGACTCTTGATATTGGTTTATTCCCAAAATGAGATTATCAGGGAGATGGGGAACTATAACATTTTCTTTTCTTTTTTTTTATAGGGGAAATATGAAAGCAGTCCCCCACTACCACAAATTATGCAGTCGAGTTTCCCACATTTAGGGAAATCACAAGGGCCTCCACATCTAGAGTGCAATGCATAAGGCTCGCCCTGGGAAAACCACCTTCATCATCATGGAAAACCATTATCTCCCCTGCCAGATAAGTATAATGTTTTCTTTATTCACTCCCATGTTGTATGACTTCTTCCAAAAAAATATATTACTCCTATAGGTGGACAATTATGAACCTGACTTAAGACCTAATCAAGGTGGCTCGGTGCCTGTGGCTCAAGCGGCTAAGGCACCAGCCATGTATACCTGAGCTGGCGGGTTCGAATCCAGCCCGGGCCCGCCAAACAACAATGATGGCTACAACCAAAAAAAAAAATGGCCGGGTGTTGTGGCGGGCGCCTGTAGTCCCAGCTACTTTACATGGGAAGCAGAGGCAGGAGACTCACTTTAGCCCAGGAGTTGGAGGTTGCTGTGAGCTGTGATGCCACGGCACTCTACCCAGGGGGACAGCTTGAGGCTCTGTCTCAAAAAAAAGACCTAATCAAGGATCACTTAGATCCCTTCCAACTACTGCAAACTTGGGACACTCATCTCTTTCTCCTTCCCTGCATCAAGGTCTATTTATGTTAGAGATTCAGAGTCACCCAAAATTAGGCTAGGGCCTCAGGGTAAAGTCCATTCTACTGTAACACAGAGTCCATGAAGGAGAGACCCAGGACCCTGAAGTTGGATTTTGTGAGCAGATCGTACCTCCTGATTCTAACCCACTCTGGGATCTTACGTGAAAAGACAAGCAATGTTCTATCTCTCCTCGGGTTCTCCCAGAACATTGCCTGGCTCCTTTCTACTCTAGGAAACTCACAGCCAGGACTACTTGGGATTCTCTGGGGACTAAGCTATACTATAGCTCATGAAGACGATCTAAGGGAAGTCCAAAAGACTTCAAGTTCTAGGCCGACCCTGTTACTGCCACTGTGAGGTTGCTACCAGCCACGCACACAACACCAAACAGGATGCTGACGAGAGAGGGTTCCCTGAGAGCCACCTCCAGCTCTCCCTTTGCTGTGTCAGGCTTCTAATGCTCATGTTCAGAGTAGAGACCCAGAGACTGAGGCTACAATGATGCTTTCATTTTTATCCCTGTTAAGAAAAATAAAATACACCACTAGTATAGAAAAAATGAAAAGATACAAATTTGCAGAGTGTATTTAATAATTCTAAAGTAAACACCCACGTAACCCCACTCCAATCAAGAAATAGAACATTACCTAAGATGCCTCATGTGATGCTCCCCGGTCATGCCTTCTTCTTCCCTTTAGAATAAACCGCTCCTATGGTCAACAATTTCCTAGCGTTCTTTTAAACCTCTACCACCTTTGTATGCAACCATTTTTGTCTTCTTTGAATGTAATATAAATGGATTCATGTCATGTATTTGTGTTGACATATGAAAAATTTATCCCTGATGCTATGTGTGGCTGCAGTTCATTCATTGTCACTGCCATATAGTATTCTGTTGTATGATGACACCACAATTCACGCTCTACCTTCAGTCGGTGTTTGGGTTGTTTCCAGTTATTGGCTTTTACAAACCATGCTGCTCTGATTATTGTGTATATGTCTCCTGATGTATACGCAAGTGTCTTTAGAAAGAAATGGACTTGGCTCGGCACCTGTGGCTCAATGGGCTAAGGCGCCAGCCACGTACACCTGAGCTGGTGGGTTCGAATCCAGCCTGGGCCCACCAAACAACAATGACAGCTGCAACCAAAAACTGGCCGGGCGTTGTGGCGGGCGCCTGTAGTCCCAGCTACTTGGGAGGCAGATGCAAGAGACTCGCTTGAGCTCAGGAATTGGAGGTTGCTGTGAGCTGTGATGCCATGGCACTCTACCCAGGGTGATAGCTTGAGGCTCTGTCTCAAAAAAAAAATAGAAAGAAATGGACTTGCTGGATTTTAGGGCTTGCCTATCTCCATTATTTACCAGATAATGTTCAACTGTTTTCCAAAGTGGCTCTACCAATTGACACTTCCACCGGCAATGAGAGAATTCCTAGTGCTCCCCCATCTCACCAGAATTTGGGGGATGCTCTTTCTTTTCTCAGTCTTTGGACATGCTGGTCCTTCTTCTTAGAGCACTCCCTTTCCCTGTTTGATTTCTCTTGCTATCTCTAGGTTGCCATCAAGGATTCTTCCTACTGGAAGCCTTCCCTGACTCCTTCTTGCTGGGTCATCTGCCACCTCCAGGTCCCACAGGCCCCTACACTGTCCCCTTCATTGTAGATATTACACTGTGTTGGTACTGTCCACTCAGTCTTCTATCTTGGCCCCCACAGGATTGAGGGCTCCCTGAAGGCAGGGGTATATCTTGGTCTAATGCAGTGCCTGGCACACAGTAAGTGCTCAGTTCATGACTGTTGAATAAACAGGCAAAACCCACTTTTCTCCTTAACCCATGGCTCTTCTTAACCATCAGGAAGCCAGGTGATACTAAGGCTTTTTAGAGAATTGTTGCCAAAACAACAAATAATAACTCTGGGGAAATTAATTGTCAGATCTGGTTCTTTCATTAATAGCTCATCAAAGGACTGTGAGCCCCCAGTGGGCCTCTTAAAAATAAGTAACTGATCAGCATGGAAGGAAGGGCATCCTGTTTCCAGAACCCCCACCAGTACGACGAACACACAAACAGGCACACCTCCTGTGAATTGCTGGCCCTGGCCATTTAACACAGTTATTACCAACTCCCACTTAGTGAATTATGAGCAAGAGCCTCAAGAGAGCTTTCAAAGATCTTCAAATGGATGTTTAAAAGCCTGCAGTTGCTCAGACAGGCTCAGCTAATGGCATTTATTACTTGGAGGATAGGGTATTTACATAAAGCTGGATTTTTATTATAACAGTCAGATGTTTCCTGAGGGGAGGGGTGGGAGGGAGAAGGAAGGGTGAAGGTGCACGCATCTGCTTCTATTCAACTTGAGAAGTTGGCAAACCCTTTATTCCCACCATACAGCTGATTCTCTCAGATGTCAGCATGTCGAGCCTAGGGCGGGAGTTGAGTTGGGAGCCCCTAGTACAGGAATGACCAGGTACCAAGAATGGCACTGTGCTCCCCTAGAACATCAGACTCAGCACCCTGGACAGCTCACAGCATCCGCCTCTAATCTCTTGGTAGGTACATTCACAGACAGATGACAGATCTTTTTTTGGATACAGTTTCACTTTGTCACCCTCGGTAAAGTGCCACGGTGTCATAGCTCACAGCAACGTCAAAATCTTGGGCTCAAGTGATTCTCTTGTCTCAGCCTCCCGAGTAGCTGGGACTACAGGCACACTCCACAATGCCTGGCTATTTTTAGAGACAGGGTCTCACTCTTGCTCAGCCTGGTTTTGAACTCCTGAGCTCAGGCAATCCACCACCTCGGCCTCCCAGAGTGCTAGGATTACAGGTGTGAGCCACTGCACCTGGCCCCAGCCCCAGACAGTTCATTCTTAACTGTGTCCTTTTGTTAATGATTTGGGGAGTTCCCTCATTTATCCTCACTGTAGTTCAGAATGGAGATAATCAAGGACATTGACTTCCCAGCTTCCAGCTCTAGGCATCCCCATGTGTTCCTCTGCATGACAATGGGCAACATACAAATGCATCAACATCAGTTACTATGGGTCTCAAGGAGTTGTGTACTGTTGCAAAACAAACCACCTTCAAAACTTAGGGGCTTGGGTGGTCAAGGAGTAGGGTGCTGGCCCCATATGCCGGAGGTGGTGGGTTCAAACCTAGCCCTGGCCAAAAACTGCAAAAAAAAAAAAAAAAACTTAGGGGCTTAAAAGAATAATGATTTATTATCTCTCATGATTTTATAGATGGACTGGACTTGTAATCAGTTGGCAGATAAGTTGGGCTGGAGGATCAGATGGTGGCTAGGGATTTAATGGAAAAGGTGACACAAAGGATGAGTCTGGAAGAGCAATATATGTTTTCCAGGTAGGCAGCACTGAGAAGAAGACGCAACATGAGAGCCAACATATGGAACAACAGGGGACTTTTTGGGAGCCATGGAGAGTGGCAAGTGGTTCTAAATGACCAGATCAGGCTCAGCGCCTATAGCTCAGTGGCTAGAGCACCAGCCACATACACTGGAGCTGGCGAGTTCCAATCCAGTCTGGGCCTGCCAAACAACAAGGACAACTACAACCAAAAAAAAAAAAAAAAAAAGCCAGGCATTGTGGCGGGTACCTGTAGTCCCAGCTACTTGGGAGGCTGAGGCAAAAGAATTCCTTAAGCCCAACAGTTGGAGGTTGCTGTGAACTGTGATGCCACAGCACTCTACTGAGGGTAACATAGTGAGACTGTCTCTAAATAAATAACTGGATCATATGAGAGAGTTGGGGAGAGAATTATTTCAGATGACTCTGGGA
>CAUYRH010071649.1:0-16391 GCA_963574655.1 Perodicticus potto
TGAAAGCTATAAATTAGCTTCATATTAGGGCTGAGTACATTGGATACTTTTTCTTCCATTCTTGAGATACTTTGCTAAGAAGAATATGTTCCAGCTCCATCCATGTAAACACAAAAGAGGTAAAGTCTCCATCTTTCTTTACTTCACACATTTTTATGTTATTCTCACACCAGTTCCAGGAAATAGATCCTATCATTATAGGCATCTCTTTTTTACAGAGAAGAAAATTGAGGTATAGAGAGATTTTAGTTAGTTGCCAGCTAGTAGTTGGCAGATCAAGCAGGCCATTCCAGGCCACAGCCTTTAACAACTACTTTATATAAACTTCTACCCTAAAGGGTCAGCACTACTCAGAGAGAAAAAAGCAGGCCTAGAAACAAAGCGTTAGTTTTGGAAATAATGGCAGTAAGATCAGTGCTGATGGCAGCAAGGGCTATCTTAGTGGAGCGTGGAAGTACATAGCAGAACAGAAGGATGATTACAGCCTGGGTGGGAAGAAGATAGATATACTTTGGATACTCAAGAAATCTGACATCAAATTCAGGAGAAAAAGAGACAAGATGATAGTGGTATAATTAAGGTCAGGAAAAGTTTTATTTTTGATTATTTTGTTTTGTTTTTAAGATGAAAGAATTCTGTAAATGTTTATAGGGCGGAACCATTTATGAAATAAGGGGGCTAATTATGTAAGAGAGAAAAGTAATTGACAGGCTACAATCCCTGAGCAGGTGAGAAGGGATTCAGTCAGGGCACTGGTGGAAGGACTAACCTTGAACAGGAAGAGGGCAATGTTTCCTCTCTTTGAACTGGAGGAGAATAGCATGAGTGCCAATGCCATCCAATTAAAGGAATTACAAGTGTACGCATCTAATGCCTTCTAATTCTCTCTTTTAGGAAGTAAATTCACCTGGGTTTGGAAAATAATGGGTCTAGGATGGTATAAATAGAAATTGGGAAAAACTGGAGGGAACTGTGAATAATTGAGGCTACTGGGAAAGAAATGTAGTAGAATGTGCAGGCACTGTTAATGACCTAGATGATGGTGAGAAATTTATAGTGTTACTTTGTCCTACTTGGCATTTCCTCCTAAGACATTTTTGGCCTAAGACAAAAAAAATGATTTTTTTTAGGATTTACTTTTGCAAAAAAAGACACATGCAATGACAAGAAACAAGAAATGAAAGTTCATGGGGGGAAGAAAGAATAATTTAAATAATTGACTATGGAATCTAAGTCTTATGGTAATGTTATGTCATGGTTTTGGTTATGGTTATGGTCATGGTTTTGGTTATAATCATGGTTATGGTTATGGTCATGGTAATTGTCATGGTTATGATCAATGTCATGGTTTTCGTTATAATAATGATAATAGTCATGGTTGTGTTCATGACTTTTGTTATGGTAATAGTTATGGTCATGGTCATGGTCACAATTTTAGTCATGGTCATGGTAATGGTTGTGGTTATGGTCATGATCATGGTTATGGTTTTAATGATGGTCACGGTTTTGGTTACAGTAATAATTATGGTTATGGTCATGGTCATGGTCATGGTTTTGGTTATGACAATGATAATGGTAATGGTCCTGGTTGTGGTCGTGGCTTTTGTTTTGGTTATAGTCATGGTCATGGTCATGGTTATGGTCATATTGTGGTCATTATTTTGGTTATGGTGATGGTTGTGGTCATGGTCGCAGTTTTGGTGATGGTTATGGTCATTGTTATAATTAGGGTAAGGTTAGGGTAGGATAGCATGTGAAGGGCCAAATGACTAAAGACGATGAAAAATTCTATCATTGAATTAGTTGAAAAATCACTGTAGAAGAAAGACTTAACATGTTACTAGTTTTAGGTAATGGAAAGGTCCACTTGATGGCCACTAGAATGGGTGAAGTAGAAGAGAACTCTGGAAATGAGTAGAGTCTTGACTGGGCTGACCACATGCCTGGAAATCTCACAGGAGGGTGGATGAATCTGGAATGAAGGTGACTGAGTTGGAGGCACTGAGTGGTGGGCAGGTGTCTCTGTGAGGAAGGGAGAGAGACATGTGACTGGTGAGACTCACAAGACATGGACACTTGTGGACATGGGAAAACAGGCTTAAAATTGTAATAAGAATTAAGAAAAATGCTAACCTTACTGCCTGATACTCAATACATGGAGGTGACAGAAAAATTACAGCCATTGCTTGAGGATTCCTGGTAAAATGGGTTCTCAAAAGAGAAGATTCATTTGTGGCAGAGGTGGACAGAATGCTGTGGACAGACATTGTAGGCACAGCTGTCTGAGAGGGGAGAGCGGAGAAGAGAGACTAGGAGAAGTTATGTCCTAGAGGTAAACAGCATAATACAGTAGAAAATAAACTTTATTTTTGCCATATTTTATACTACTTTTTACATAGATCACCAAGACCTCTGATATTGGCTAGATTAAGCAAGAATTAATGGCCTGAAAGTTCATAAATTTTGTCCTGGCAGTCTCTTTGAAGGAGAAGGGACTGAAGGACTGGATTAGTGGATAGCCCTTGTCTCGACCAACTTGACATGACGTTGGTTTGTCCCCAGAATACTTAGAGTAGAACATAGGGCTTTCAGTAGTGTAATGGCCCTGTCTCTGCTGGGACAGCCTGTTAATTATCTGTCTAAATGTTTACCTCATTGGTTACAGTATGTTATTACATATATTGTTGTTCCTTGAACTTGTTTATAGGTGTGTATCTCCCGAATAGACTCAGGGATCCCAAAGGGCAATAAATGAGTCTTACCCTTTTATCTTTAGTGGTGAGCTTTGTGCTCACTCAATAAATATTTGATCCAGTAATTTGAATCACACTATTTCTAGTCCAGGCTCATTTTAATGTCTCCTAGTTAATGTACCATAGCTTGTCAATGCTGGGCATTGCTCTGTTAGCTCATGAGCATGTCCAAAACACTTTAACATCTAGATATACAGAGAGCTCGGGTATAAACAAGAGGAAAAATGTGGAAGCATTACTTACTGTGTACAGACCAGTGATAAGAGAGAGAGGAAACCAATTAGCATTCTTTTCATTATCGGTTGTTTCCAATTGTGTTATGATGACCTGGATAGAATTTCCCATAAGAACTAAGTAGTGAAAAAACAAATAAACAAAAGAGAAATAAGTCAATTGCCTAACAACGTTTGATACTTAAGTAATCAGTCTGAAAGAATGATTCCAAGAAAAAAGGGCTTAATGGACTCCAGTTGATTGTTCATGGTTAATGTTTTGCAATAAAACACCCTCACTTAGCTCACCAGATAATATAGCCAAACTTTCATAAAACGAGTCCAGCTTTGTTCACTATGTTAAAATTCAACCAGAGCTTCAATTTTTGAATGATCTCTAGCTACAATTCTCATCTTTCCTATTGAATGATTTTTTCCCCCTGTTGTCCTAGAACTTTGAGCATTCTTTGCACTAATTGGGTTGTAATTCCTGACCATGGGCTTTGAATGGGATGTTGTAAAACAGTAGACTGTGTGAAGTTTTGTCACATGTGATCAAATACAGCTCTTGCCAAATTACACTGGCAAAAATATTTAATGGTTTTATAGGGAGAAACAGAATAACATTCTCGCTCACAAGGTGAGGATGTAAGCCAGGCTCTAACAATGTCACATTTTCTCTTTTTAGCCATCCCTCTCTGTTAAGGTTTATTAACACTGTAGTAAACTTATTATCATTGCCACTTATCAAAGGCCTACTCTGTACTGGGTGCTTTACAGGATCTCAGGAGATACTAAAACAATTCTAAAAAGCCTTATTTACAGGTACTGATAAAATTTAGGTTCAGAAAGGTGAGTTATCTGTAGTCAAAAGGTTTTTAAGAAAGCACCTAGAATTTTGGACTAGCTTCCATCTCTGCGCTCTTTGTTAGGTATTTCATTAGCTTCATTCCACACCCTATTTGCCAGAATTTTGTTAGGACATGGAGACAGATGTAAACACACACACATACTTGCTCTGTCTTTCTCTCTCTCTTTCTGTCAGCACTGACCAGGGCATAAAAGAAATCAGGCCTGGTTAAATAAGAATTAAGTAATGACTCAAATGAAAAAATTAGTATTTAAACTTTATTCTTTAATTTCATCTTAAGCTTGATTGTTCATTGTAATGGGGAAAACCGTACTTTCTGTCGAGAGATACTTCATTTCGTATAGTTTTATGTTATGGCTATACAATTTTAAAATGAAAATAAGTGGTAGAAGGCTGTTTCTTTCATTCAAATAAAAAATGTTACTTTATCCTCAGTAAGCTCACCCAAACCATAAATTCTGTCTTTGACAGGACTTGAATTTCCCGACTAAAAGAATAATGCCATGAATTTAGTGTTGGCCAAAATTCCTATCCTTGACAGCAGATCCAGTTCATCAGAACCATGTGTATAGTCTAGGAACATGGCAGGTATGTTCTCTATTGAGTCATTTTAACCATTCAATAAATTAGGTGCCCAGTCCCTTACTTAAAATTCTAAAATCCAAAACCTTTTGAAACTGGAGTTTTGAGTAAGTGTGATACAAGAACTTATTCAGGTGAAAAGCATGACCTGAGCTGCCACAACGCAATGTATGGTCTTTATTTAACTTACTTGGTGAATTTTAATGTGTTTCACAACAAAAGTATCAATATAGTCTTTAAGGAATGCTACAAATGCATACTGTCTGTGCACCACATTCCTGTTCTAAAATCCAGACAATTCTGAACACCAGCACACATCTAACCCCAAGAATTTTGGAAAACGAATTTTGACACATTTCTCCATCATACTCAGCTCTGTTGCAATTATACAAAAGCGACATAAGTGAGTTTTTAATATGATTGACGTTGAAATGATTAAATGAAGTTTCACGAAATCAATACATTTAAAATTAATTTGAAATTATGACCCGTTTCATAATTCATTTATTCCTGTATGAATTAGCAGACTTCCAGGGCCAGGGCGGAGCCGCTCTCTGCAGCCTCAGGAGTCCAGTGTCTGCGATCCAGAGCGTTCCCACACACAAACGCTCTTCACTCCTTTTTCCAGACAATCCCTGTCCACCCTCAACATGGGAAGCGTTGCTGTTGCTATCGAAAGGAATCATACAATATGTATCCCCCTGACTTCTTTCATTCAGCAGATATGAAGATTCTTCCTTCTTGTTGTACGTACCAGTTTATTTCTTTTTATTGTTGAGTAGTATTCACAGTTTATCTATTTGCCTGTTGTTTATAGGCATTTCAGTTGTCTCCAGATTTAGACTGAGTAAATTTGCTATAGACACGAGTGTACAATTATGGGTATATATTTTTATATTTTATTAGATAAATACCCAGAAATGCATTACTGGGTCCATTTTTTAAAGTGTATATTTAACTGTAAGAAATTGTCAAACTGTTTTCCAAAGTGGTTTACCATTTTGCGCCCCTGCTGGCAGTGTATGAGAGTTGAAATCGCTATATAAACTCCATGCAAATGGCACTACCTGATTGCCACAATTTTGGCCAGTCTAATAGGTAGATAGCAGTTATCTTACGGTAGTTTTAATCTGCATTTTCCTCATGACTAATGAAGTTTGACAACTGTTTCTTGTCTTATTAGCTATTCGCACGTCTTTTTTGTGACGTGTTTGTTCAAATATTTTCCTCTTCTTTCACCTTGATATTGTTGAATTGTAAGATTTCTTTCTCTATGCTGGCTTCAAGTCTTTTCCGGATATCTGTATTGTGAATATTTCTTTTCATCTGTGACTTGGCTTTTCAATCTCATAGGAAAGTCTTTTACAGAGCTGACATTTTTACTTTTAGTTAAGTCCAATCTAAATAAATCTTTGTACAGTTTGTGCTTCTCTTGTCCTAAGAAATTTTTTCTTATGTTAGGAACTGAAAGATATTCTTCTATTACACCTGCCCCCAAATGAAACCTACTCTCCTGGGAAATACTGAGTTCCTTTGGTTTTATTGAGTAAGAAGTTAGGCCAGGTACATATTAAATTCCTGCTTAACTAGTATTTTTAAAATTAGTTCTGAGATTTTCTTTTAAAATTTGTCCTTGTCATTCTTTTAAATTACATGGTTGAATCAGAGGTTGATACTTCTAGTTCTCGATGAATATATTCTGTATTAGAAGAAATAAAAGAAATACAGTTCTAGGGCAAATGTGTTAAGCGTCTCTACAACAATATAACTGTATAACCATAACCATACTTCTAAAGCTTCTAGACATGGGAAGGTCACTTCTGACTGAGCAAAGAAGCATTTCTGAAAAAAAGCAGCATCCACCCTAGGCTGTGGGTGATGGTTGAATTTTTTTTTTTTTTTTTTTGAGACAGAGTCTCAAGCTGTTGCCCTGGGTAGAGTGCTGTGGCATCATAGCTCACAGCAACCTTCAATTCTTGGGCTCAAGCGATCTTCTTGCCTCAGTTTTTCTATTTTTAGTAGAGACAGGGTCTCACTTTTGCTCAGGCTGCTCTCGAACTCGTGAACTCAAGCAATCCACCTGCCTCGGCCTCCTAGAGTGTTAGGATGATAGGCGTGAGCCACCGCGCCCAGCGTGATGGTTGAATTTTGATAAGAATGAGGAGAGGGAGTCTGTCATAGCCCATCATAAACAGGATTGCAGAGGCAAATTTCTAAAATATAGGTGTGCCAGGCAATAGTGGGCTGTGTGGTTTTTTCTGGAGATTAGTTCCCTTTTAGGTGACTGAGACCTAAGGTTGGAAAAGCAAGGGGCTGTGGGGAGGAATGGAAGGGGCTGTATCCGGGCTGTGTTAAGTGCAACTGGAGTGTTTCTGAGGGGACACCCAGGGATGATTTCACGTAGAAGGTTATTCAGGAAACCTCGATACGAGTGGTTCCGGGGCACAGGTATTGGAGAGAGCTACACCTGCTCGGACTCAGCACGTGCTGTCTCTCCTTCATGATCATGAGTCTTTTACAAAGGCCAGTGCTTGCACTTGCTTCTTGTGCCATATTCTCCAGCAGGTAAACCATGTGATGACACTGCCTGATGTTCGTGCTGTCCACAGAGCCTATCTGAGGACAGCAGAGAGAGAACATAAATTGCCAGTTCTGGGGAAATATCAGCCCAGTTTCATTCTCAGAACTGGCTTTCAGAACACACATCACCTTGTACCAGTCTCACTGGTTAGAGACCAGTTTTATTTTTGAAGTCTTGTTTGCTCCAAACTCTCCCAAGTTCATTTTTAATATGTACGAAAGGAGAAATTTAAATTAAATGATTCTAAGATCCCTTTCACCTCTGAACTCTTTTTTTTTAACCTCTGAACTTCTAAGCATTGTTACAAGACCAATATATTAATTCTTTCTTACGTATGACCTCATGTAACGTCATGCAGTGATCTTAAGAGTGGTCATTTAAACAAGTGGTCCTAAAAAATAAGTTATCCCAATTAGCATTTAGAATGAGTAACACAGTAAATCATTAAACAGAATTTATGGGATACCGATTCTCTGTTCAGTGATGGGACTCTCATATTTTGGTTTCTGTAAGGATTTCTCAGCCTTAATTACATTTTCTTTAGTATCTTATATAACAGTTCAATATCATAAGGTCATATTATGGCATGGTTTCAAATTCTCCATTTTTCTCTTTCCAATAAGTGCCTAAATGCACGTATTTGCTTGTGGGTTTAGAAGGTAGTACGGGTCATTTCTCCTGCAATATTGTATCCACCAACATGAAGGAAGGGAAGAAGGAAAGGAAGGAGAAAGGACGACAAACCAGGTGCCCATCAGGTGTTTTAGAGTTGAAAAGGAGATATGACAAAGAGGAGAGGATCTTGCTGAAGCCTGGAAAGCCAAACGCAAAACACAGCTTCATTTACTGATGCCATGTTACCGTTCTGTAGTCCCCAAGAGTAATAACCCTCAGTTTGGTTAATAATACTTTTTGGAAATTTATATTCATTTATAAATACATGGGATTTTAATATTTAATTCATTTGTGAGTTTCTGAAGACCATTTCCCATGGAGTTATATTGAACCTTATTAATTTAACAGAAAAAAATATATTGCGTGTTATGTAAAATAGTAGGCAAACTCATTGCTTAATGACCTTTAAAAGTTAACTTTTATCTTAAACTTAAAATATCCTAAACTTTCAACATTTCAAGTAGTTTATTTTGCCTTTTATATAGAAATAAGAGGCTCTCTAGAGAAAATTTCTATGCAAGCAGCGTGTGCTCCCTAAAGGTTTGTGAAACTCTAGTTGATACTGTTATCTGCTATGAGAGTGAATGAAATTATCATCTGATAAAGCCCAAAGAAAATTTGATGGTCTCAGATAAAACGAGTGATCTTCACAAAGGAAAAGTACTTCACAGAAGCCGGAAACTGGGATACCAAAGGAAGGAAGCTGGTACTAGAATATTTCACTTAATGACTGCATGACAAGTCCATCTTGGGTCATTATTTACAGGTCATTTTCCTGTCAATTGTAGGAATCCTGGCCTTAATCATTTGTGTCAACACACACTTCCGTATAAAAACTTCCAACATGATACAGATAATTCTGAGAAACACGATATGTGTTCTGACAATTCTGTGCTTTCCTTTTGACTTTGAATTTGCCAAGATATTTCCTGTTAACTCCTGGGCATGAGTGTTTTTAAGCGTCTGTTACTAATGCCAGCCCTGGGTGTCATGCTGGGAAAAGCCAAGTTTTGTAAGGAAAATTACAGGGCACCATGGTCAGCATTAAATTTAAAGGAACAATACCACTACTTTAGAAGACATTCCACAATTAAGCATTTCATTACTTTTGACAAGTTTTTTCTTACTTCTTTCCAGTGGTGTTGTCTTTTCCCATTCAGTAATCATTTTATGAATAACAGAGATGAAATTATTGCGTTACTATGTTCACGAACTTTTACTGCAGAAAGAATAGAGATTTATTTTCCCAAAGCAAAAACAAAAGAAAAGAAAAAGAAAACAAAACAAAAACCTGTATGACAAAGTTAGTTAATAGTTTTAAAAGTAAATGTATGCCCAGGGATCAATTTGTGATTCATACTCAGAAAAGCTTTTCAGTGGGTAATAAACAGAATCTCTTTTTTAGGCATTTTTTGCTCCATCTCAAATTTACCTATAATAATTTTAGACAAAGTCATAGAACTTGGTCTGTAAAGAATACACAATATGTAATTTTTCTATATTATAAACACTTACATTAAAATTCCAGTGAAGGTAATAACCTCTCCCAGGGAAGCATTTCGTTTTTATTTTGTCAATGCCTAAATGAAGCTTCCTGGCCCCTGCCCCATCTGGACTGGGGTGAGTGAATTGGGAGGGGTCGTAGCTCAAAGTTACTAATACAAGGAAAATTACTAGTCCAGGACAAATTAGACTTAAACTTTCTGATCAAAATAATATTTTTTTTTTTTGAGACAGAGCCTCAAGCTGTCATCCTGGATAGAATGCCATGGCATCACAGCTCATAGCAACCTCCAATTCCTGGGCTCAAGCGAGTCCCTTGCCTCCGCCTCCCAAGTAGCTGGGACTACAGGCACCCGCCACAACGCCCGGCCATTTTTTGGTTGCAGCCGTCATTGTTGTTTGGTGGACCCGGGCTGGATTCGAACCCACCAGCTCAGGTGTACGTGGCTGGTGCCTTAGCCCGTTAAGCCACAGGGGCCGAGCCCAAAATAATATTTTCTAATGGAGATATTAATAAGATTGTTAGTGCTCATGTCACTTAGAAGAGTCTAGAGTTCACACTGACATAATAGTTTACAAATACAATAAGAGGTAAGCGTATTATGGAAAAAAGTCATCTATAAATCAAGACATTTAAAAGGGAAGAAGATTTCCCACTTGAATGAGGTAGGAGGAAAAAATAGGGAGCAAAAAGGCAAAAGTATGAATAAGGAAAGAAATATTTCTGTAATTTAATTTAATGATTTATGAAGCATAAAATGGAAACAGCCCTTAGTAGTCAATAAGATAAGTTAATTTTTTAAGCTGTAATTATGGTAGATCCTCTGTATGTTGACCACCCAAGGGACTGTAACAAACTGGTCAACATATGGAGGTGGTCAACCTAAGGAACTAGGCCTCCTGTACTGTTACATACACGTGGCATGTCCAGTCTACGGAAATTAGGTGAACTTAAGGAGGTGGTCAGTGTAGGGAGGTGGTCAGCTGTGGAGGGTCTACTGTATTTATAAAGATTCTATCATTAAATTCTTCCATTAATATTCCAGAATTTTAATTAATATTAAAATTAACTCTTTCATCAATATTCCAAACTTTTAAAGAATACAATTAATGAGCATACAAGTATATAGTTGTAACTTAGCAAAGGAACTGATTGATTGGAAGTACTGAATGCTTTCATCAATACCAGCATTGTGAAGATTTCCCTGGTAATTATAAAGAGTTGGGCAGAGGATCTTAAATCCCAGAATAAGAATTAAAATTCAGTAGTCACATACTGAATAGTTACACTATACTATACTACGTGTGCCTGAGTGACTAGGCCGTGGTCCTCCATCACAGAGGACCAGGGATGTAGTTACGGAATTAAATATAGCAGTGATTATATTTAAGATAATGGAATATTATGCAGCCTTCAAAAAAGACGGAAACTTTACCTCTTTTATGTTTACATGGATGGAGCTTAGTAAAGTATCTCAAGAGTGGAAGAAAAAGTATCCAGTGTACTCAGTACTATTATGAAACCGATTTATAATCACCCACACTTTTCATATGAAAGATAAAACACAACTATAGTCCAGGATGAAGGAGGAAAGGGGAGTGGGGGGAGAAGGTCAGTGGAGGGAGGGTAATTGGTGGACCCTCGCCTATGGTGGTTATTGCAAGGGTACATGTCAAACTATTATGAGTATAAATGTCTTAACACAATGCCGTAAGTGAGGTGAAGGCTGTGTTAACCAGTTTGATGTAAGAATTCCAAGTTATATATAAAATCAGCACATTGTACCCCATAAATGCATTAATGCACACAGTTATGATTTAATAAAAATAAAAAAAATAAGATGTGAGAGGAATGTCCCAAGAAATGTAGACAGGTTTCAGTGACTTTACAACTCAGTGTTTCTCAACCTTAAATCTCATGTTCTGACTTCATTTCACTTGAAAATTCCAAAAATAATTCAAATTTCATTTTGTGAAAAAATTCAAAAACTATAGGATGTAACAAAAAATAAGACTACGGTAATTTCAGAGTTGGCTTTTTCAAACTACACACATCCTTCTTGGGATTTTTTGCTGTGATTTCCTGTCCTTGTGGTCATGCTGTTTGCTTGAGATCTGCTACGTTAGATTCAGATTAGACCAGAGCAGATAAAAGAAAAGAATGGAAATACAAAGTGTGCTCAGCTTCAACTACACTCACATGCTGAAGGGGCTCTCTACTCACTTGTACCCCCTTGCCTCAAAACCACAATCTGAGGAGCTTTTCCTGTGCTCAGACTGAGAGGGTGGGCTGCAGGCAGGTAGTTGGAATGCCTCCCGCCATTAGGATGTTTTTCTTTTGAGGTAGCCCCAAGCCTAGAACAGCTCCTACTAAGTGGCCATCTGTTATTGAGTAGAGACCTTATATCACCCCTCTATAAACTTGACATTTTAAACCACCACAGGGAGGCATTTCCAGGTGACTCCCCAAAGCAGAGGAGTTTGGGGCAGGGGGTGGGGGCCCATGCTAGTAAACACACAACCCACCCTTACTTCTGATCAACATAATGTAGGTATTTTCAATTTCTTTTGATGCTGTAACAAATTGCCACAAACCTAGTGGCTTTAAACAACACAAATTTATTCTCTTACAGCTGTAGAGGTCAGAAGGCTCAAATGTGTCATAGAGGGCTATAATCAAGCCATCCACCTTGGCGGCTCCACGACAGAATCTGTTGCTGGCCTTTTCCAGCTTCCAAAGTCCTCAGCATTCCCTGACTCAGGCCATATCCTCCGCCTCTGTTGTCCCGTCACCATGTCTTCTGACTTCTTCTCAGGAGGACCCTTGTGATTACATTGGGCCCAGCTGGATAATCAGAAATAACCTCCCCGACTTATAGTCCTAAAGTTACTCACATCCACAAAACACCTTTTGCCACATTAGTCAACGTGACCACAGGTTCCAGGGATCAGCACGCAGACATCTCCCGGGGAACTCTGACCTGCCTACCATAGTAGACTATCCTGTAGGCTGCCTTGAAGCGAAATTTAACCAGATACTTGGGTATCTGAGGAAGGATCTTACCCACCAAGGAGGAAGCAAGCAGAGAAGCTGCACTATGATTTGGCCCAGGCCACTTGAGTCTTGAGAGGGATACTTCATCTGGCTTGAGGCAGAGGGCCCACTCTGCCCAGAAATCACTGACAGGGGCTCTGCAAGTTAATTTCCAAACTTATTTTTGCAATTTCCTGTAAATATGAATGTTCCTAAGAGATGTCATTTAATACATAACTTGAATGTGAAACAGGTCTGACTTCTTGCAAAACAGAACCAAAAGAACTCACAGGTTCATCAGCTAAACATTTCATCAAATCCTTCTATTTAAAACAAACAGACAAACTATATATTATATATATATAATCAATAAGTTCTCCTGCATAAAAATGGCAGGGTAGTGTCTATATATATAATCAATAAGTTCTCCTGCATAAAAATGGCAGGGCAGTGTCTATATATATAATCAATAAGTTCTCTTGCATACAAATGGCAGGGTAGTGTCTATAATTACCTAAAAGATTACTGGGCGCCTGTAGTCCCAGCTACTCAGGAGGCTGAGGCAAGAGAATTGCCTAAGCCCAGGAGATGGAGGTTGCTGTCAGCTGTGATATCACACCACTCTACAGAGGGCGATAAAGTGAGACACTGTCTCTACAAAAAAAGAAAATATTAGGCTTGAATACTTACTTTACTGTAACAATAGACAAGGGTGTACTTTCCAAAGTGCTTTGTCTATACTGTTGAGAAAGAGAACAGTGACGTCAGTCTTCACAAAGACAAGTCACTCGGTAGGCTCTGAATTATACACTAATAGCTCACTTCAATTAAAAAAGTCACAGTGAACGTGTTTCAAATAAAAGGAAACCTTTAAAAGAACTCATTGAAATTTGCCAATAATGAGAGCAAAATTCAAGTTCTTTCTGTCTTGGTATTATCAGGATTTAGATTCACCTCCCCAGAGAAAGTGGTGGAAACAGGTAGGATAAATGTTCCCCAAGAAAGAATGACTCACTTGGAAGTTTATAATTAAAATCTGGCCCAGGCATATCAAACACTCCTAACAAAGTAAGCGGGAGAGCAGCATTTTTTTTTTCAGAGTATTACATTGTATAACCTAATCGTGTAATAAGCGTCTTTTCTTCTAAATGTGATGAGTAAAAAAATACAGTGATCTTTTGTTCACAATATCTTTAGGATCGTCCCTGGTTTGAGTTTATTCTTAGAAAAAAATAATGAAATCCACTGCTGAAGCTTGGCCACAAGTCCACTGAATCCACCAGTCAATCAGCATCTAATAAGCATCTATATCATTAATTCAAAAATAATTACTAGGAATGTCACATGTGCCAGGCAGTGCTCCAGGTGCAAGAGATGTGAAGAGAAATCAGTGAAACGAGACACAGCCTCACCATACTGTGTGCTAAGTGGAGATTCTCACAGAAATGGCTAAATAGCAGTTAATACCCGAATAACAAGTTAATACTGAAATGACCTCATGGGAAATTGTTACATGTACAGTGGAAAAAGTCGAAACAAATAAGCAGTCGGATTGTGATGGAGTGAGGGGTGTGTGAGATCAGGAGAAAGCGCCTTCCAGGCAGAGAGGGCTGCAGGGCAGGGGGGCTCAGGGCACGGGAAGGAGGTGACGTGCCCAAGGAAGAGGGGCCCATGTGGCCGGCCGCAGCAAGCAGGAGGGAGCGTGGTGGGAGGAGATGGCGTCTGTGCAGGCGAAGTTTTTTCTGAGGGCAATGGGAGTGTTTTTAGCAAAAAAATCTGCATGATGCAATTTCTGTGGGTCAAACATTCAGTCTGGCTGCTATGTGGAGGATAATGTAGGGTCCAGGAGATAGGACAGTTTCGGTGGAAAGATGCCAGTGACCTGGAGTAGCAGGAGGGATTGGAGTTCTGAGCGCGTCTTTCATGTTACAATGGAACGCTTGTCCTCGGGAAAACAGAGAGAGTTATGGGACACCTGTTGCCTACCTTGCCAGTCTCAAGGCTGCCACTGACACTCATTGTCTCTGTCCTCTGCAGACTGCGGACAGTGCTCACCCTCAACTCTCACTCCTGAGCAATGTACCTGGTGGCACGACCTTGGCCTCTTCCCTGGGTTTTCTGTGCCTCTAGTGTGTTTTTCTCAGGCCAGGTAGGCAGCACACATTCATTAGCCATAAAAGTTGGGCAAAGGATGGCCAAATGGGTCACTGAGTGCCAAACAGATTTCTGCCTGGATTCCCAGTTGTGCCCACCCTGGTAATTGTGGTGGGATTTCTCTGCCATGATGGCAACTCTTCTTGCTTGCTGGCCCATTGGCTCAAGGTCCCTGATGTGCCTAGGAAGCAGTGCAGCTATAAGTTGAGTGCGTGCAGGCTGGGTGCCCTCCAGAGGGGCTCCCCTTTGGGAATGAAGACATCTACACCCACAGAGCCCAAGTGATTTGGGTAAGGGGAGCCAGACAAATTCTCTGAATGGATAACAGAGAATGACAGTTCTCAAACCCATGAATTCTGTCTGCTGGGGACACAGCACCATGAAAGCACTGTTGGTGGAGAGATAATGCAGGACCCTGGATGGTGAGGTTCCGGCATCAACATGGCATCCTAGCTGTGTCTTCAACACACTGCTCAATCACACTGTCAGTCCTGCAGCTCCAGGAGTGTGGATGGGACACAACTCTGGGTTCCAGGGGCATGAGCCCACTCCCACATTTACTCACTGTAGAGTGGGTGTCCCTGGTATTGGAACAGGAGTGAGCAGAATGAGAGGCACTGTGGAGTCCCTGGTATTATTCACTGAGTGCCTGGAGTCCCGTGTTGCCAGCCTATGCCACTCACGGGGATGTCCCTGGCTGCACATGTGCCAGTCCCAGGCAGCCCTTGTTGCCTTGTGAGAGCAAAGGCTGTGTGTGAGAGTGATAGCCATCTGCAAGTGTGATGGCCATCTGTGAAACTGATGGCCTTCTGTGAGTGTGATGGCCATCTGTGAGAGTGATGGCCTTCTGTGAGTATGATGGCCTTCTGTGAGTGCGATGGCCATCTGTGAGAGTGATGGCCTTCTGTGAGTGTGATGGCCATCTGTGAGAGTGATGGCCTTCTGTGAGTGTGATGGCCTTCTGTGAGTGTGATGGCCATTTGTGAGAGTGATGGCCTTCTGTGAGTGAGATGGCCTTCTGTGAAACTGATGGCCTGTGAGTAAGATGGCCATCTGTGAGAGCGATGGCCATCTGTGAGAGTGATGGTCATCTGTGAGAGCGATGGCCTTCTGTGAGTGCGATGGCCATCTGTGAGAGTGATGGCCTTCTGTGAGTGAGATGGCCATATATGAGAGCAATGGCCAACTGTGAGAGCGATGGCCATCTGTGAGAGTGATGGTCAACAGTGAGAGCGATGGCCTTCTGTGAGTGCGATGGCCATCTGTGAGAGCGATAGGCATCTGTGAGAGTGATGGCCATCTGTGAGAGTGATAGCCATCTGTGAGTGTAATAGGCATCTGTAAGAGTGATGGCCATCTGTGAGAGTAACGGCCATCTGTGAGTGTGATAGGCATCTGTGAGAGTGATGGACATCTGTGAGAGTGATAGCCCTCTGTGAGAGTGATGACCATTTGTGAGAGTGATAGTCATCTGTGAGAGCGATGGCCATCTGTGAGAGCGATGGCCATCTGTGAGAGCGATGGTCATCTGTGAGAGTGATGGCCATCTGTGAGAGTGATGGCCTTCTGTGAGAGTGATAGGCATCTGTGAGAGCGATGGCCATCTGTGAGAGTGATGGCCTTCCGTGAGAGTGATGGCCATCTGTGAGAGTGATGGCCTTCTATGAGAGTGATGGCCATCTGTGAGAGTGATGGCCATCTGTAAGAGTGATAGCCATCTGTGTGTGTGATGGCCATCACTCTCATGGTTGGCCATCTCCGAGAGCGATGGCTATTCCTCAGAGCAATGGCTGTCCCTGAGAGCGGTGGCTGTCCCTGAGAGTGATAGCTGTCCCTGAGAGCGATGGCTGTCCCTGAGAGCGATGGCTGTCCCTGAGAGCGGTGGCTGTCCCTGAGAGCGATGGCTGTCCATGAGAGCTATGGCTGTCCTGGAGAGCAATGGCCGTCCAGGAGAGAGATGGCTGTCCCTGAGAGCTATGGCTGTCCATGAGAGCTATGGCTCTGCCTGAGAGCAATGGCTGTCTCT